>JALLOW010000418.1:0-11920 GCA_036939715.1 Shionodiscus oestrupii
CGTAGGAACTTACGTGGGATTAAGTACATCCAAAAAGAACTCTACTTATTTGATTATGCCATGCCATTGACACGGGCAGCATTGGTCTAGCCCGTGCCGAGGCAAGGCAGGCTGTGGCCATGCCTTTCAGCATGGTTCGTCCCCATTCTTTGTTTCATTCTGTTTGCAATTCAATTCGTCTCGCCAACAGAAATTTTATCCCCGCCATCTCCATCCTCATCGACGACTAACCCACCTCCGTCGGAGACGTCGAGGTGCAGACGCTCGGCGACGACAACTCAAACGTTTCGTTGATCCCTTTTTTTCAAGGACCGGTAGGTTTTCGTTCGAATGGCGATTGTCGGGAGACGGAGCAATGACGAGGGCCCTGCGAAGCAGGGCCTTTGTCATATACTCCAGGACATCTCAAAGTTTACGACGAATAAACTGAGAGATGTCCAAAAAGAACTAAATCCACTATGTGGTCCCGTCTGCATATTTTGCCACGGGAAATCCATGATCCTGAAGTTTCATGGTGTCGCCGCAATGCGCAAGCATTGCCGCGATAAATCCATGTCGTCTGATGACGATTATGGTGTCGCCGCGGTGCGTAAGCACCGCCGTGATAAATCCACGTCGTCTGATGACGCGTGGTGTCATCGTAGTCTACGGACTACCATGGCAAATCCACGTTTTTTCCATTCGTGGTCCTGTGGTTTTCCCCCGCAGGCATTTCATGCGGCTTTCCCCCGCATGAATCGCCCCGCGGCTTTCCACCGCAGGTGTTCCTACGGCTTTCCCCCGTAGGTGTTACCACGGCAGTGTTGATGCATTGCCGCGGGAGTGCCACGGTAATGCTGATGCATTGCTGTGGATATTGCCATGGCAATGCTGATGCATAGCCGCGGATATCACCAAGGATATGTTGGTGTACCGCCGTGGAGGTTGTCGCGCGACCGCAAAAATTGAAAACGAAACTGATTCAAAAAACTTTTGTTGTTTCAAATTTGAATGAATTTCATTTTACTTGATGAGCGGAAACAATTGAATCTGCTGCAGATCAAGGGCGCTCATCGCAGCAAACGCATGGTGCGTACACGTTGTTGTGCAGAGCGGCATGTCACCCCCCCTGTTTGTTTCGGGCGGGAGAGGAGTTTCAGCCGGTGCGGCGCGCGCCGCTCGCCTCCATCTGCGGCCGCGCCAAAGGCCGCGGGAAATTTCAAACAGCGAAGCCATGCGGCGAGGCGGCCTCTAAAAATTGATCGCGCGAGGTCGAACAGAGCGCCCTTAAGTTGGAAAAGGGAGAGTGACTGCGGCACGCTGCGGCTCGCCGCAGCGCTTTGCCGATCACAACAATCCGCCGCTCTGTCAATTACCTTGGATTTAGGTAAAAGCTTGGTTTTTGGTTTGCTTTTTTTGAGTCCGACGAGGTCAAATTTTCAATCCTGAAGGGGTTAACTTGTTTCACCTCGTCGGGGGCTTAAAGTTTCAGGGCTGCGACGTCAGACAAACAGACGTTGCGGCATGTCGCGATGTGACATCAAAGTTTGTCTTCAGATTTGACGTCGTCAGTTTCGTCGCGATGAAAAGGTTGTCTGAATTCCCCCCTGCGGGTGGGGACGGAGCGACTTAGACCTCCTTCTCTTTTGCGTGGTTTCACAAAGGGGAGGGGTCAAGTGTAAGCCCCTTTTTGTGACGTCATTTGTGACGTCACGGTGACGCTGTGACGTCATTGACACATCATCATAATGACCTGTCGGGTGACGTCATGAATGACATCATGGTGACGTCATTGCGTCATCATGACGTCACATGTGACGTCATCAAACATTACCGTGCGGACACTTCACCCCTGTAAAGTTTTTTCCTTTGAAGGGGTGAGTGTCTCCCCCATTGGAATCCGTCTGTTTGATCTCAGTTTCAAACAGACGGGATGATGCGCCAAAGGAGCACCTTCTTTGAAAACTGAAGAAGATCAGCTGCCCGCGTACTGGCGTACCGTCTGTCTGGTTTCAGAAGCTCTTCACCGTCTGTTTGATCTCATTTCAAACAGAAGGGGGAGCGACTTCATACCCCTCATCGCCCAAGGGGGTGAGTGGGGCTAACGCCGACCCCATTGGGACGGGTGGCAGGAAACAATTTGCAAGAGTGTTTAGTTTGCGAACTGATAAAAAGTTGTAAAATGATTTGCTTTCCCAGATGGAGCAAGACCGGGTAAAGCAAAATTGTTTCCAAAAGCGTTTCGTCCATGAGACGCGCAAATTTTTGCAATATGTGTTGATGTTCCCGGTACCGTCTGTTTGGTTTCAAACTGTGTTTTTGGTACGAAGTGCCGTACGCTTGAGATGTACGGTACTGTACGTTTGATGTCAAAGTACATCTAGCATGAAGTACCGTACGTTGTGTCACGTACCGTACTGTATGTTTGATTTTAAAAGGTACTGTACGTTTGAGTTCAAAGTACATCTGGCATAAAGTACCGTGTGTTGTGTCACTACCATACTGTATGTTTGATTTTGAAAGTACCGTACGTTTGAGTGCGTACGGTACTTTGGTGTGGTACGAAGTACCGTACGTTTGAGTGCGTACGGTACTGCGTGTTTGATTTCAAAACATGCCCTTGGCGCGAAGTACCGTACGTCTGAGTGTGTGTGATGCTTGCACGTGCAAGCACACATTGCCCCCCCCGTCTTTTCATCTCCAGAACGACCGTGTGCTCAAAATTTTTGTGAAAGTTTGAAAGAAAGTTGAAACGAAACCTCAACCAAAATGACTTCTCACGTGAATCGTCTGCTCTTTCTCAGACTTGGCGACGCTGCAATGATGCTGACAAGCTTCTCCAAGTCCAGGCCGCGAAACCCAAAGGTTGACGGCAGCCCCGAGCAAGTCTACGCGTTCGAGACCGTCGACGGCTTGATCAAGACGATCAAGGCGGGCAATTGCGCCTCGGTCCGTGCCTTCGACCTCGATGGCAGCTGCATCGCGGTCTACTATCCCCACATCGATGAGGACCTCCTGGGAACGCCTGTCGCTGTCGTTGGCAACGCCAGTGACGTCAAGGGCGAGTGCTCCATCGTTGTCGTTTTGATTTCCAACCTGACCCACTTCGCCACGTTGGGCAAGGAGGACCAAGTCCCAGTGTACGGGCGGGGCCCAGCGCCCATCCCCATCAAGTACCTCGCGGACTCTCGCTGGAAGGACCAGGATGATGTTTACTGCTCCCTCATGCCCAACTTCGTCGCCTTCTATTTTGAAGACGAGGATGACCAGGAGCCAGAGGACACCAGCCTCTTCTCCCAGGAGTGGGCTGATTACTTGGCCGACAAGGGATTCGGCTACTCCGTCTGGCTCAAGATGGCGCAGGCCGCGCGGGGCGACGACTCTGCGGCCGCCCTTGAGATCATCGACGCGATCAAGGACGCGGGCGAGCTGGACCGCTACGTCAAGAGCGGACTGAACATCTCGGCCAACGGCTCCGTTGCGAACCTCACCCAGGGCAAGTCGGCCAACTACCCAGCCATTACAGCAAGCATCAAGGAGTTCTTCTCCCCTCCCCCGGGGGTCCCCGCCGCTCCATCCGGCGCAGTGGGCGTCATGGGAGAGGGCTCCATCATCAACGTGCGCACCGCGACGGACATCCAGCTCGACACGACAGCCCAGCTGGGCTTGGCGAGGCTCAAGCTGTTTCTGATGGGAGGAAAGATCGACATCGAGGCAGGGACTGTCACCAACCCCACCTATCCAATCTTTTCCAGTTCTTTCCTGGCCATCCTCGCCTTGCCCAGGACAGCCAGGGCGGCAGCGCTTGCTTCCCTCCTCGAGGACGGGTTTGCCACCGCAAGGAAGGGAAGCCATCTGAATGTCATGAGCAGGTGAATTTTAGACGCTTCTGATTTGTGTTTGTGTTTTTGTTCATGTCTCTCGGAATTGCATTTGCAATTGGCTTTGGCATTTGATCTGCATCCGTGAATGTCTTTTGCTCGCAAGGTTTGCGTCAATCGACGTGGTGCAGCTGACGATGGCGTCATGCATCATCAACGGGAGTTTCCAGAACAAGAAGATTACGAACCTCCGCGCGAACACCAACCTCCTCGAGACCGCCGACTGGCTCCCTCACGGCAACCGCGCGGTCGTTGAAGAGCTCAAGAGACGCGAGCGTGCCAGGTCGAACGAAGAGGACCTCAACATCCAGGACACGCACAGGCAGAAGCGGGAGACGACCATCACGAAGGTCGGCGCCCTTGAGTCCCTGGAGGATGTTGAAAAGGTTTTTTACAACCTCAAGATTTTCTGTTCCATCGTCTGTGACGTGCCGGCAATGAAGGCAGCTGAATCTTTGCCCGTCCTTGACCAGCTCATGGACTTCTACGCTGGTCTCACAGGGGGCTCCTCCTTTGTTGAATGGCTGGCCGAGACAGGCGGGGGAGCCAACCTGCCGCAGTCAGTCTTTCAGCGGGTGGACACTACCATCCTCAAGCTGTCAGTCCACGCAAGCAACTTCTTGAACTACAACCGTGTCAACGGTGGCGTTGAAGCCAAGGACGTCGACTTGGACTTCATGAAGCAAGCGCTTCTGTCCGCGAAGAACGCCAAGAAGTACTACGACAACCTCATCGCGGACTCCCAGCCTGACAAGTCCGTCCCTGTCATCTGCCAGTACGCTCGCGTCCCTGATCTTGTCGACGCCGCCCAGCAGCCGGCCCTTGCTCAGCGACCCGCCCTGGTGCTCCAGCCTGGTCGCCCACGCGAGGAGGAGTCTCCTCCCCCCGGGCGCCCGAATCCAAGGAACTCCAAGAAACCCAACCGCCGCGTCTTGCAGCCTGGTGCAGTCCCAGGACGGCAAACCGACAAGAAGAAGTTGGGCATGTTTGTTCCCGTGCACCCTGGCGACATCCTTGTCTTGCCACAGAGCGCCGGGATCTGCGCGGGTTTTACTTGCCGGGGCCAGCTTTGCGAGCACAATGGCCCCGAATGCAGCAAGGGGTTGCACGCATTCAATGGCAAGCAGATCGTTGCTGCCCGTGGCATTGAAGCCGTCATCGCCATCGCTGACAGTTTCGTCCGGTCGGGCAAGGGCACCTTCAGCAAGAGGCACTTCAAGGGCGTGGACTTGCCTCGCAGGCTCCAGAAGGTTGTAGTTGACGCGGATGAGTCTCCCAGTGCGTAAGCGTGCCACGAGGCGTTCGGCAATGCCGCGGACTTTCATTACCAAATTCATCAACACCCAACCGCTAATTGTTTCACAATCACATCATCTTGCTGCTTTTTTGCCCCAGCCAAGGCTGTGGAGAGTTTAGACTTTCAGAGCGAGTTTAGTGCTAAATTACATAAGGGCATAATTGTCAAACCAAAACCCTCTGTAATACGTAGAGCAACTAAGGTAGAAAAGGGTGCATTGAAAAAGTGCCAGACGTGAAACCTTTCAAGGTTCCACATCAGGGCGCCGACTCAGGGGTAGACGTGTCGAGCCAAGTCTTGCCAGGACGAGATCTTGCAGTCAAGATGACAGGTCCCACGAAACTGTCGCGGGATGCGAGTCGTTTTGTCAGTGGCACCAAGGCCAAGATCGCGATTTTGAGGGCCTATGAAGAAGAGCACGGTTCGGCCTACAAAGGTCCCATCACCACCCAGCCATTTGCTACAGGTACGTTCTCCAATCCATCCTACCAACTTCCATCGCAATGTGAACTCGTGCAAGCTTGCAGAATGAAACCAGATCCAGAAAAATACTACAACATTGAATTCCCCGAATTTGAAAACATAGTTGTGCTGTTGTTGACAGGATTCTTGCAAATGTGGGAAGTCATTTCTCTGTCAAAAGTCAGTAAACTCATGAAGAGAGTTGTCCCTGAAATAGTGAGACTTTTGAACATTGACTGGAGGCCTCTGGTGAGACCAAGATTAAATTATCAAAGTCAGCAAAACATTGATCCCCACAGGGTCGACATGGCGACAGCTTTGGCGGTCCGTGCAGGCCTTGACCCAGGAAAGATCGTGCGTACGCTCAATGGTGAATACACTGGGGCGCACAGAAATGTTGAAAAAGTTTTGAAGGCAGTTGCTCCCGTCGTCAGTGCGGAAGACTACTCTCAAATCAAAAGAATTTTGACAAAAGGGTGCCCTTTCTCACTGAAATTTCAGGAAAATGGAGACAAGAAAATGCGCGCCGTGAGGAGGGGAAATCAAAAGAGTTTTGTTCAAAATCCCAGTGTGGTCAAAGCAACTTTGAACAAAGAAGACAGAAACAGCCATTTGGTGCCTCTCCACGATTGGGTTTGCACGCTGGGACCAAACTTGCGCCACACGGCCCAAGGACTTGTCATTAAAGAGGGCAGTAATCCACGAGCAGTGTGGGATGGAACAACCAAACCTGAACCAGATGACATCGTGATGAATGACATCACACCAGTCGATCATGAGCCTGAAGTTACGTTTGGCAAAGCTAAAGTCCTTTTCTATCAGTATTTGTACAACTTGAGGGTCAGTTTCCCAGATCAAGTGATTTATTTGGCACTGGCTGACATCAAGGCCTGTTTCAGGTACCCAAGAATTCACCCAGACCTCACAGGTGCATTTGGGTTTTTGGCTGATGGCCTCTACTACTTGGCTACTGCAATGGTTTTTGGTTCCATTTCATCCTCACCAAGTTGGGAACCATTCAGAAGAGCAATTGAAAGATTGTCTGTTTTCTTTGCAAACAAGCCGGAATTGGTTGAGAAGCACAAGCATTTCCTGGAAATGATCAGTTGGGATGTCCCCCTTGAAGGGTCTGAAAGACCTGTTAGGGCAGCAAGATGTGAACTAAATCCTGGTGTTCTGGATCCTTCAGGAAATCAAGTGCCCCAGCAAGCCCACATTTGGGTTGATGATGCACTGATGGCTGCAGTAGGGGTCATGCCAATGAAAATGGTGCTAGCAGCAATTATTGAGTCCATTTTTACTGTCATGGGTGAACCAGTAGAAGAACTGAGGCAGTGTCATCTAGCCATGGACAAGTGGGAGAAACTCATTGTTGCTGAACGCCAGTTGGCGCTGGGTCTTGAGCTAAACACCAGGAGGTTGTCTGTTGCAATCACCAAAGATTATTTGGAAGACACTCTGAGGTTGATCCAGACCCACTGGCACAAAGGAAGGAAGCGTTTCAAAGCAATTGAAGCATCACGACTGGCAGGCAAACTGACAAGACTGGCAGAAGGAGGACCTTGGGTGCACCACATGGTCTCTCATTTGTACACTTCCATTGCACTAGCCTTGGCCCAAAATAAGACATTCTTGGAGTCAGCTTCAGATGAGTTTAAGTCCCTGCTCAAGGCCATCAAAGCCAAAAACTTCAAGTCAAACATGAACAATGATCACAACAGCATAGTCAGATTTGCAATGAAGAAAGCAGCTAAAATGGTGCACCATGCAACGATGGAATATAACATTGTGAAATCAATGAGAGAAGAAATTAGTTTCTTTGAGCAACAACTGAAGCCAAATTCGGGCGTGACATGGGAAGCCCCCATTGCTTTCCTGATCAAACGAACACCATACGCTTCAACATTTGGAGATGCATGTTTGGATGCAGGTGGAGGTTACTCCATAAAATTGAAATTTTGGTGGCACCTGGAATTTCCAGAAGCAGTTGTTAAAAGGACCCTCAAGCACGTGCCAAACAACAAGGACAAGAATTTGATCTCCATAAATGTCTTGGAATTTGTAATAGTGATCATCAACTATTGTGGAGCGTTGACAGTTATCATGATTGAAAACCCAACAGAGGATCCCTTTCCAGTGTTGCTGAATGCAGTGGACAACACATCAGCCCATTCTTGGACCACACACACGTGCAAGACATCATATTTGGGGAAACTGTTGGCCAGGTTTTTCTGTTTCTTGCTCATTGGATCACGACTTGGCATCAACTCAACATGGATCAGCACTCTTGACAATTTCATTGCTGATGAAATTTCTCGCCTCAAAAAACTGCTTGGCAAGAATTCTTCTCATCCCGTGTCCTTTGACTACGCTTCCCTGCCACAGAAGTTTCCAGAACTGAAGAACTGTCGTTTCTTCCAGCCAGAGCCCAAGCTGCTCTCAATGCTATGGGACATCAGTTTCCAGAGCTGAGGAACTGTCGTTTCTTCCAGCCAGAGCCCAAGCTGCTCTCAGTGCTATGGAACATCTTGTTGCACGAGAAGTTGCCAACTCTTGAGCAAGTTCAAGAGCTTAAACGATCAGGCTAGGCCAGGCTAGGCAAGCTCATTTCATAAAGTGGACCCAGATCAAGCACATGGAAGATCAAGTGGGTCCACAGCGTGGTTTCAAAATTATTATTGCGTTGTGTATTAAATATGTAATATTAGGAGTGAATTGTCTGAACAAGTGTACCCTTAGGTCAGAGACATGCACAATTTATGCCAAGGATGTTGGAATTTTGTTTGAACTCAGGAATTATCCAAATCCCGTTGATTTTTCTGATTCCAACTGGACAACCATCATTATACATGACCTTGAATGTGAAGAAAACATTGCTAGACACTAGACAAAGAAATCCTCTCAGTAGCAAAATATTTGCAACACTTATTGAAAAGGCTGATTTAGCCCATGAAGATAGTTTAGATGCGCTGCTTGCAAATGTGTGAGCATCAGGAAGAACTCTTGGATTTTGAAGAGGACAAATGTGTCAAACAAAATCAGACAAGGTTGACTAGCACATTTATCCCAATGGGAAAAAGGTGATGAAAGCTTTGAATGGTAAACGTACAAGATTCCTGGATTCCAATGAGAACAAAATGATCGTTAAGTCAAATACTAACCTGAAACGCATTGAATCAGAAAAAAACCAAGTTTGATCACCAGAAAAACTCTCAAACTCAAATTGGTCAAGAGGTAGGAATGATTGCTGAAAAAAAGCACGGAAAAACATGCTCTCTGACTAACATGACACTCCTGGTTCAAAGAAAGAGAAGATTTGATCATCCAATGGACCTTCCACTGGCAGTCTACAAGAATAAGAAAGGTCAGATTAAGTATCTCACAGGAGCCACCTTTACAAACACGGTAAAGAGAGCAGTCAAAGAGGTTTTTCCTGACACGACAAGAGAAGAACTGTTACTTTATTCATATCACTCGGTTCGAGTTTGGGTATGTGTTGAACTCTGTGAAGCCGGGAAACTCCCTGACGTCAAAAATAAGAGACTCAGATGGTTGGGTGAATCATACCAAGTCTATTTGAGAGACACAGTCAAAACCAACGGGTAGCACAACAATGCACTCAAGGAATTATTGCAAGCAGTCATGGACCTTGTTGATTCAGCAATATCAGAAGAAATGGATTTGTTGTCAGAAGAGGACATCAAAAACTCTGGAGACTATCATGACGAAGATTAGTTGTTGTCACCTGTCTCCAATCAATTTTTCCTAGAACCATCGTCGGTGTTCGCAACTGGTTGGCAGTACCCAGCACTGGAAGAGTTCCTCTTCTGGCTTTTGTTTTGTGCCATTTTGTTGGCACACGTGTGAACACAGACTGTCCCTTCATGGTGGCGGCGTGGCAAAAGCCTGGCACTTCACAGAGAGTCTTAGAATGATTTGGACTCGTAGCATAATGAAACTAGGAAAATCCCCACACAGGGTACTAAGTAAACCTACTTTAAATGCCTATTACACATGTGTAGTTCTATGTGTGCTTAGTCCTATGCACTGCTGTACCTGTTGCGATCAAAGGCATAAGGAGGTTTGCAGTAAGTGAAACGTGAAAATCGTCTGAAGACGTTATTTCAACCACTGTAAAATTGGTGAGAGAAATTCACACCAATACTGTAATTTTGGTCCCTCAAAATTGAAGCATTTGCCTACCCTCCTAAGATCATTGTGTAGTGAGTTCAGTAAAGGGTTAATGTTGGCAAACTGCTAGCTGACAGATGAGTGTCAAAACAAACTAAATCAAATGAGAACTAAAGGGTTAATCTACGCAGGAATTTGCGTGGGAATTAACTACTTCCAAAAGAATTTTGATTGACAGCAAGCCACCAATAGCGGCAGCATTGGCCACGGCTGCGCCGGGGCAAGGCCGGCCTTGGCCGGCATTTGGACTCGTTTGTCCTCATTCTTCTTTTATTCATTCTATTTGCAATAGAACTCCTCTCGCCAACACAATTTTTAGCCCACTCTGATTTATGAAATCTTCCCACCTTTTTTCCATCTCTGTGGCGGTTTGGCAAAAGCCTGGCACTTCACAGAGAGTCTTGAATGATTTGGACTTGTAGCATAATGATACTAGGAAAATCCTTACACAGGGGTGCTAAGCTTAGGCTAAGTAAACCTAACTTGTATGCCTAGTACACGTGTGTAGTTTTGTGTGTGATTTTTACCTATTGCGATCATAGGCATGAGGAGATTTTCAGCAAGTGAAATATAAATATGTTCAATTTTATGTTTAAGTAGTGACAAAGAACATCACATTAGAGTCACAACTTGTCCATCAGCATTCTTTTTGAAAATAGACAATGTCACGATAAAAGGCCTCCATGTCAGTGTGTTTATATCGCGTTGACCTTCTCTTCAGTGACGCATTTCAAACCGGATATAATACCTCCCTGAGGAGGAGATTTATTGCAGGCTAACCAAACAAGGTTGTTGGACACGAGGGTTGCTATGCCTCTTTTTCAAAATTACGTTCAAGCAGTAAAGTACTGTATCTTAAAAGATGTATTTTTCTTGAAAAATGCATTTCTTGACAGAATTTTGATCTTTCATAACGTATGGTTTGAGATTTGGGCTATTTTGTCATTTGAGACATTTTGAGAGATTTTGAATACATTTGTTGTTTAAGCTTAGCACTTAACTTTACTCTAAAAATAAGTGCAAAACTCAATATTTTGGTTAAGATACAGTAGTGACTATGACTATTGTTCCACCTACATTGTCATAAACGTGCCTCAGGGGGGAACTGCACGTAAGAATCTACTCCCAAAGTTTCCCTACTGTAATTGATTAAACAATTGCTTAGAAAATTGAATATTTATGTTTTTCCAATGCTTGGGTTTAAGTTACATAAGAAGTGAATATCAAATACTGGCATGGAGGTTGGTGCAGCTGCGGGAATCACATATTTACCATGTAGCCAAGAGGAATGTCCCCAAGTTCAAAATTATCCTTGAACACAGCGAAGAACACAAACTAAAAAGAGTTAATTTTGAAAGGAAAAGAGAGAAAAGGAGGCAGGCGACACACTAATACAAGACAGCAATTGACATTCGACCAGTCATGATGTTTGCAACAACGGAGGAGGACTATCTCAATTTTTTGCCGTGCCTGTCACTGACTCTTTACAAGCAAGTTGAGACGTACAAAAAATCAGAAAAACTATTAGTCGGGTCGAAGAAGGAGCAAAAGAAAAGAGGTAGAAGCAGAAGCAGAAGTAGAAGCAGAAGTAGGAGTAGAAGTAGAAGCAGAAGGTTGAGTATGCCCACTAGGCCTTTGCTGCTACCTCCGCTACCTCCTCTGCCCAGAGGACACTAAATATATTGCTTGTAGTTAGGTTAAACTAGATCTAGCCCCCAAACCCAGTCCTGTTGCCCAACTCCGGCTCTTTCCGTGATTGGATCGGGCCGGCATCGCACCTCCTAGTCCTCCGTGTCCGCGGCCTCGCTCGCCACGGACCTCACTTCCCGGCACCGGCGCGCGTTGCGCCCTGCTGGCGCGGGCTCCATGCACCCGCGGTCGGGGCGTCCTCGCTGTCGCTGTCGGCGCCGTGGTGGCCGAGGCGGCGCGCGTGGCCCGCGGTGTTGTCCATCACCATCATTGCCACTGCCGCGCTGCCACTGCAACTGCAACTGCAACTGTGCGTTCGTCCAGCATCCGTCGTTGATCCTTCACACGTGTTCTTCGTGTTCTGTTCGCTTCTGGTTCGGATGATTGCAGTTTTCTTGATCTTTAACGGACAAATGATGTG
>JALLOW010000459.1:0-14767 GCA_036939715.1 Shionodiscus oestrupii
CCCTGGCCTCCAACGCCAGACGCAGCTGCGCGCCAACGGGAGCGCGCAAATGCGAACAAACACGAAATTCAAACAAACACGAAACATGACAATGAAACGAGACAGAACGCCGCGGGGCGGCATCGCGGCGACGCCCCCTCCGTTTCCCCCCTCCGCGACGCCGGCGCCCCGCGCCAAACACAGCTGGGCGCCAGCGGGAGGCGAACAAATGAAACTCAAACAAACAAATAACAAATGACGATGAAACGGGGCGGACGCAGCGGGACGGCATCGCAGTGACGTCCTGTCCCTCCCCCCACCACGAGCGCCGGCGCCCCGCCCCGAAAACAGTTGCAGGCCGGCAGGAGGCACAATGTAAAATGAATAAGAAACCAAATGAATACAATAATATAATCTCTGGCATTGTACATAAACTAATTTCCGAGAATTCACCGTTCATACCGAAGGTTGCAGTTTTCGCATTCACGGACACCAACAAGCGACGGGGGGGCACTGTCGTAATCGTAATTCGGCGGATTAATCATCACAGTTCCGCTGGACGGGCTGCTCGTCATGGGGCGAAGACGGCTTGATGGCAGTAGAAGGTGGAGAGATGATCATATTACCGTATCTTAAAGAATACAAGATCCGAGACCCCCCCCAGGATCCCGATTTTTGAATAATTACTAATTAAGAGTGGATTTTCGTAAGCGTGGGGCAAATAATGGAAAAAAATCTAGTCGTGGTTTGCCCCGTACGGACCAACCCATCGTCAACGGCGGCCAGCGAGCCACCATCAGGCATGGGTGCTGCACCCATTGACGCTAGTGGCGGCGTTCCGCCGCCGCGGCGGCCGCGGCGGAGAGCCGCCATGGGCGGCCGCCGCCGGGCCCATGGCAAGCAGTTCCGCCATGGTCACGCGTTGACGATCCGCGCTGCGCAGAACTCTACGGCGCTTTTGTACCAGAAACTGCGCCCCCCCTCTCCGCGTCGCTCAAGACCAAAAGAGAAATCAGCGAGGACGCAAGAAAGCGTTGAGCTGACAATGAAGCTGAATGAAGAAAGGGCTGGCCAGCCCCCTCTCCCCCTCCTCCGACTTCCTCCGACTTCCCCCGACACCTTCGGCCTCCTGTTCACGCTCCCGCCCATGGCAATGGCACGTCGCACGCTAGCTTGGAGTTGGAGAGTGCGACACCGCCGTGCGCGAGCGACTGCAGTCGCAGGCCACGCGCAGCGCCGGCCCTGGCCGCACCGCCGGCAACCCGCCGTGCGCTGGTGATGGTGGTCCGTCGTGCGCTCGCCCGCGGTTGCGGGCGAGCACCGAGCGCCGAGCGCCGCGCGGGCGCACTCACGGGGGCCCGCGTAAGCAAAGCGTTAGGCGGGCGGCTTGGGCGGGCGACGCGACGATCGTGGGAGGCCTCAACCGCGACGCGGAGGGGTGCGCGGCGCGCGCCCGTCGGCCGCTCTCCTCCGTGGCCTCCCGCGCCGGCCGCAGCGGCGGCCACAGGCAGTCGCTGGCATCCGGGAAGTGCTCGCTGCTGATTACCGGCAATCCTCCCGCCGAGCCTCTTCGCGCCGTCCTCGTCAGTCGTGACGTTGGGGGGCGCCTGGGGCTGCTTCACCACCGGGACGGGCGCGCCGGTGGGAACCCTCTTGCCGAGGCTCGTCCGACGGCTCTCGTCCGAGGGTTGGAGCGCCGTCGACCGCCGAACCTCGAACCGAGGCCCTCTTCCGGGAGGCCCTCCCGCTGGACCTGGTCCCCCGCGGCCATGTTTGAGACGGCCGCGTCGCTGTTGACTCTCCTGCAGAGCCTCGCCGCGCAACCCTCGTCAGGGGGGGGGCGCGGGCGAGCCCCTCGCCGAACCGCGTCGAGGAGCGTGGGGCGTGGTAGGGCTCGTGGACTCAGGACGCGCGCTCGCCGCTCAGAGGCGCCGTCGGGGGGGGGGCGGGCGAGAGAGGGTGGCGTGGCCGACGGCGCGCGCGGCCGCGGGCGGCATGAGAAAGTGTGCTGTCGCTTTTGGGAAAGAGGGCCGGCACGCCTCCCCGCGCGCCACCCCATCCGGGGAGGCGAGGTCGGCCGAGAGGGCGATGGAGCGCCCGCGCGCCCGCCGCATCGCCCTGATAGAGGAGGGGGTGGGTGGGGCGCGACCACGCCAGGGTGGACTCGTGCGCCGCCGGAGTCGAACGGCGGCCGGCTGATCGAACCCAGCGCCCGTCCCGCCGGGACGCCTAGGGCCAGCACACGATCACGCCCCTCTGGTGTCCTAAAAATAAAGGATCCAGATCGACCTGGAAGCTGAGTTCGCGGGTTCGAAAGGGGCAGGGGTCGAGGCGGCGGTCCAAGCGGGGGCCGAGGCGGTGGTCGAGACTGGGGTGTGGGATATATGTGTGAATGTAATCATAAATGTTACTATATGTAGGTAGAAATAAATATGAATACAAACGTAGACATAAAAATACAAATGCACATAAATACATTTTTTGAAGAAACTGACTTTACACGCTTAAACTCGAGGACTACATGCACTTACAAATGCCAAACCAGGAGACCACGCCACAACCTTGTTAGATATTAGATATTCATTGGTAGACGCTCGTTGCTGTAGAACGTTATCTGAGACGCTGTTAGGCGTCAAAAGGTGCAACTCTCCTTGATTCTTCGTTCGACTCGGGGATCAGTACTGTCTATGATAACAAGCTGTAACAAAATACCAACAAAATGACTGACTTTTGGTAATGAAAAGGGTGTCTGAACTCGACGTCTGCAATTATTCCGGTGAAGACGTTGAGCTCTTCGGACGCCTCTTTCGCTTGGTGTCTTCTCCAATTCTCAAATATTTTGGTTCATTTTTATGTTTCTCCCCGTTCTGGCACTGGCTTAGGGGGGAAAGGAATTCTGAAGAGTCCGGTGTCTGCACAGGAACCTTGAGATTAAATATTAGATGTTAAATGTCAGGTATTAAATATTGGACATAAGATACACATCGACACAGCTACATGAGCAAACATCGGCTTAGATGTAGGCATAGACACATGTAGATGTATGTAGACAGAGACAGACAGATATAGATGTTAGTTGTTGAATATTAGATATTAGATATTAGATATCACATTAGACATTAGAGATGTTAGACATTATGAAGTCATTAGACATTAGATGTTAGACAATCTATCTTGGTCTACATCCGTAAACCGAATCTAATCCCTACGGTAACTGAACATTAGCGCATGAATTCAGCCATCTTTTTATTCGCCAGCGACTGGTTTTGTGAGCAGCTGCTCTATTATTCATCGAGATTCATTGGCTGAGGTGCTGAAAATAGTTTCTATGAGTTAAAAATTCAACACCTGAATGCATTAGGTTAGTTGCTACCTACAGGTTTTTCTGTTTACTACTACGTTTGTTACAGTTGTTATACATTGAAAATCAGATGATATTAGATATTTTTATCTTAGACTATCTCCCAGCGAAGGCCTTCCGTGGCGTCAGAGAGAGGCTTGCGTCTCATCACACCGCACCGGAGAAATTCCCCTCAGCATGTCATGCTCATCTTGGCGACAGTGGGTGCCTGTTCTGTGCATCGCAACCTCGAGCTTGCCCTAGAGCTTGCCACGGCCCCCGCCCCCGCCCCTGCCCTCTCGAGCTGGAACTCGCCCTCGGCCGGCGGCAGCGCAGGCCCATTTGGTGTGGAGGATCCCTACCTTTCGCACCCCCCCGGCTAATCTTGACTATGTGTTTATTCTGAAATGATAATAGCAACAAGAGAGAAAGAAAAAACAATGTTAGCATTTTGCAACATCTAAAAGAAGGATAGAACCAAAATGGTTATTTGAACTAGAGAAAATAAGATCAAAACTAAACTCAACCCCGCCTTAGCTGTCCTCACCTCCCCTCACAATTTATCTGCGGACATTAACAAAGGAAGAGGAGGCGTTGATGTGAGCGGTGAACTGAAACAACAAGACAAGAATAGTGCAATCCAAAAACTAACCCTCCACCTAGGCAGGGCTATAAATCTAGCCTCGCCTTGCCTCACCCGTTGACGTGCTCCTATTCGAAGGTCACAGAGGTTTCGTCTGCGGGCAAAAGACATTATTAGAGAAGAAGGCAGTTAGTAACACGGAAACCTAAAACAAAAATGAACAAGACTAAAATAAATCAAATTGTTTACCTGCCTTTCATCTAAATCTAACCCGTCGGTGTGGCGCCACCCCTGCGCTGTCACTGATTCCGAAGCACAAGATTTCGTCTGTGGATAGCAGTAGAAGAAGAGGAGGCGGAAGTGTGAGAGGAAGACTAAAACACAAACAATAACATGAAAAACCTAGCACTCTACCTTGGCGCCCCCTCGAGGCCGCCATCCATGGACTGGGGAGGTGACGCTGGTGGTTGGGGTGGCAGTGGTAGAGGTGGTGGTGGTGATGGCGGCGCCAGTGGTGATGGCGGTCTCGGCGGCGGCGCTATTGAGGTCGCCGGAGAGATGGCAGCCGCAGGTCGCGGAGGCGAGAGCAACAGGCCGCCATCCGTGGACATCACAGATAGCGTTGGCGCACGCGGCGGCGGCGGCGGCGGCGACGGTGCTGGAGGTGGCGGTGGCAGTGGCGTTGGCGGTAGTGGGTCGGCAGCGGTGGCCGCGGAGATGACGGCGGCAGATCGCGGAGGCGAGAGGCGAGAGACAATGCTGGATGAGAATAGGTGTTGATGATGTTTTATGTTGCTGGACAGAAGATGACGATCCAGGGAAACGGACAATAACACATACACCTCGTTTCCGTCTAATGACAGCACAGAACAGTTTTTAGGTGCCTGAATAGATTAATATGGCAACAAATAACATGTTTCTTGGAAAATATCATAATAGATTTGCTCCAGAATGACCATAATTTTGCTTGAAAATTATCGCCTTGCAAAGGATTTTGTAGTATACCTGTCCTTGGATATGATTGTTTTGAATATTGACCCTCAATTAAGAATTGTGTGACTTTCAGTGGGGGTGTAATAGAGGTTTGGATGGCATCCTTGGCCCCTATTCATGCCTTCCCAGGAAAAATCCAAGGCAACTCAGCATTAGATTGGGCTATTTGACCGGGGTAAGTAAGATACCTCTGGGATCCGTTTTGCCTCCGCTACCCTCCCTATACCAAGCATCAACAAGTACCTTGAGTCAACACTCCATATCCATATTTTACTCTCTCTATGTACAATCAGACCCTACTGTCTTTTTGGGGTAAACCGAATGTTTTGCCCTGTTTCATTTTTAAACCCCTGAAGACAGATCCATGAAGTGTCGAACAAAGAAACGGCTATCTTACACATGAAGTACAACAAGCATGACATTCCAAGACGAGAAGTTAGAGAAATCTGGAATGAAACCTGCTCACTTCTTGAACAAGACATCGGTGGCCTTGGAACAAAAGGTAAATGCCAAAAACATTCTAAAACAAAAACGTTCTAGATTTTTCAGAGCTTTTCCGAAAATCTAAAACACCCAGAACAGCAAAAGAATGAAACGAAAATTTACATTTCAAATTTTAAATTAAAATTTTGTTTGAATTTTTACAACAAAGCTAGGCGTTTTAGATTTTTGGAAAATCTAGAACGTTTTTGTTTTAGAACGTTTTAGACATACCGAACAAAACGCATGATGTGCGCATGTTCAACGCGAAAAAATCTGAGAGATCTGCTGCAAAGCGCAAACCTACGTGAATTGGAAGGACACGAAGCTTCCACTTAATTTTAAAGGAGGTCAGTAACATTGTCATACAATCACTGGCCCCCTTTTTTCACGATGAATAGGAAATCAAAATCAACCCCAAATACAATAAATGTCAGTTGCTCAAAAGTTGGTGACAGCTATTGTACAATGACATGATTCGACAAAAGAAGATAAGATCTTGAATGTTCTTTAGTGCCTGTGAACATTTCATTTGACAATAGCGCATCGAGACGAATTCTAAGATGATATCCTTGGTGTCTTGAGGCATCTGCCAATCTATTTGGTATCTCAAAAGGCTGAACTCCAAAACCCGAGCGTTGCTCGGGTTTTGGAATCCGACCCGCGCAGAACTCGGGTTTTTGCAGTAGAATCAATTCCTGCGTAGAAGCCATTTCCGGCACCCTTCCACGTGGAAAGGACCATCGTTTCAACGACAAGAAGTGAACAAGAAGGATCCACCACCATGCGCCGTGCGCTGTCGCTGGCCGGCCGGCGGCCGACCGTCGTTGTCGGATGGCTGACGAGCGTCGACGACGAACTCCGATGCTGCCACCGGTCGCCGATGTCGATCGTCGACGCCATTGCCGCCCCAGCCGGATTCTTCATTTGAAAATAACTTAAAACTGAGCAGCTCGAGCAACAGACGAGCGGCCAACGAGTGGTGTCAACGAACGCGATCGACTGCGTGATCGGAGGGCGATCAACGAGGGCGACCAACGCGGGAACCACCGAGAGCGTGGGCGCGACAGACACAATAGGGGGGACGGGATACGACAGACGGGGGGAGGGGGGGAAGGGGCGGGGGCTGAGGCGGCCGGGGCGCGACGGACACAGGGCGGGGCCGCGCAGGGACGACGGTGACGGACGACGTGCGTGGAATCACGACGGGCGTGCGTCGTTGTTCAGTCCTTTGACGATCATCCAATTTAAAAATTTCCAAGTTTTGCTCAGGTCATGGACTTTTGCGTGGGGAGCTTCGAGCTCCCACAAAGGATCCGGAGAACGGCGCGTGATGGAAGCCAGTTGAGACCTTCGTCTGGACGGCGCTGACACCCCCGCGCCGGAGACGATCCCCGTCGACAGGCGGATCGGCAGTCCAGCGATCCGACGGGGCGGCGCGGCACGGCGTCGAAGCCCCGGGAAGGAGTCGTTCCGCGCGAAACATGCCGAGGGACGCCCCTGCGACGGCGGCCCCCGCCCTCCCACCGTCCCCGCGGCGTCGTCCGGCCCCCCCACCCGCCACGAGCGCGGCGCACCGTGGTGCCGGCAGCGCGGCGCGCCGCGCTCGCGCTTCCGCTTCCGCCAGCGCCGCGGGAAATCCCGGCGGGAGGACGCAAAAGCACTGCCTTTCCGCCGCCGCCGCCAGAGGTCGTCCCGAGGCTCGAGGCTCGAGGCCTCGACCTCGAGCCCGAGCTGATTTCCAAACCCTCGAATTTGCGATTTTTGGCGCGCGGTGTACTCTAGAGAGAGGTACTGTTTCTCTGACGCTGGATTGAGCGCGCGCGCATCGCACGGTACGCATGGATTTGGCCCCTAGTAACGTGCGGACTTCGCTAGTTAATTTTTTCGTGGGGAATTCGCGCTGGGGTGCAGACACATGTTGCGAAAAGTAGCTAATGACGCAACCCCGTTTCAAATCCACCTCATTGCGACGACCTTGGGCCACACCATGGCATCCGCCCGGCCCTCCAGAACGCCGCGCCCCGACCGCCGCGGACGCTGCGCCCGCTCTCGCGCATCGTCCTCGACCCCAGCGGCGTGCGACGGTGGCCGGAGGCGGCGGGAGATCGCGCCCTCTCGCGCTCTGCAGCTCGTCCCAGCCGGCCGCCGTTCCCCGGGGGGACAATCTTGGATGCTCTTGTCCCTTTGATCTTGTCCTTGCTGCAGCGCAATGACGGTTGCGGACGCGACAGAAGATGCGGCGATACTGGCGACAGGGGGCGCAACGACGAGGGTGGCCGGGAAGGCGCTGTGCTTTGGGACGTCGAGGGTGATCGGGGAGGCGCGATTCGAGATCGATCAGAGATTGATTCGAGATCATCGATTTGAGATCGACGAGGTCGATTCGAGACTGATTCCAGGTCGATTCTTGGTCGGTCCAAGATCAAATTGAGACTGACTCGAGATCAATTCGAGATCAACTCGAGATCGATCCGAGATCGGATCAAGATCGATTTGAGATAGTTTCGAGATCGATTCGGGATCGGTTCGAGATATATTCGCGATCCCTTTATTCTACATTTTAGTCAACTATTGCGTTAAACTCTAGAAATAAAATTCAAATTGAAATTCAAAGCAAATGCAAGAGTAAGACAATAATCAATCATAGAACGAACATTAAAATAAAGACAGTTCAAAGTATAACGAAAATTATACCCACCACGAAAATTAAAATAAGGGCAGTATTAACTAAAACAAAGTTAAAACATTACATTCCCTCTCGTTCTCGTGTGATCTCCGTCGCGGCCGTCGTACATGGTATTCTTGTCGACGAGCAAGCCATCCCATCGTGGCCGTCATATGCAGTTGCGTTAGCGAGCGCGCTGACATGCGATAGCTCTGCGCCCAACGCGCCTGCGACGACAACTTCCGGGACGACCACAAGCTACTGTTCTTGATCCAATAGCAAATGGTTGTTGCAGCCTTGCAAGTGGATCAACCGCTCTGCCGTCGAGCGCGAGGTCGGCAAGTGCGTTTCCGTCAAGAGCGCGGACGTAAGACGTACTTTTGCACGGCACGTCGCCTTGGACGTAATACCTCCTGCCGCCTGGCACTCTGCCTTGTCCACAGCCAAAGCCAGCCGACGAGCGCGCCAGCGTCGCAGCCCGGGTGCGCATGATCAGGAGCACCACGCCCGCCACGGTCCACGACGGCACAACGCCGTCCTCCTGCGACGAGCGGACTTCTCGGAGGCACACTCTCAGGAGGGACCTGATGGCGGCAACCGACGCCCGGGCGGACGCCGGAAGGAGCACGTAATTCGCTGCTCCGCCGTGGCCAGCACCGCCGGCCCGTCGACCGCGGCGTGCCCCGCCCCGCCCAGAGGCGCGCGCGCGGCGACCGCGGAGGCGCGGTAGAGCCGCAGGAGCAGCGCGTCCCAGCGAGGCGCTGCCGCGGGGCCGCCGCAGCCGGCCGGGGCGGTGGTCGCCCGGCGGAGGCGACGCCCTGGCGGACGCCGGAAGGAGCACGTACTGCGCTGCTCCGCCGTGGCCAGCACCGCCGGCCCGTCGACCGCGGCGTGCCGAAGCCGGCCGGGGCGGCGGTCGCCCGGCGAAGGCGACGCCCGGGCGGACTCCGGAAGGAGCACGTACTGCACTGCTCCGCCGTGGCCAGCGCCGCCGGCCCGTCGACCGCGGCGTGCCCCGCCCCGCCCAGAGGCGCTCGCGCGGCGACCGCGGAGGCGCGGTAGAGCCGCAGGAGCAGCGCGTCTCAGCGAGGCGCTGCCGCGGGGCCGCCGCAGCCGGCCGGGGCGGCGGTCGCCCGGCGGAGGCGCCGCGCAGCAGGGCCGGGTAGTCAGTCCGTAGGCGGCACGGCGTGGGCGCCCGGATCGGCCCGCGTCTCCGCGGCGAGGCGCTGCGCGTCCGCACCCCCCTCCCCCGGTACGCTCCTGCTCAAGCTCCCGTCTGCAACGTCCGCGTCGAACGCGCGGCAGAGGCGGTCGGCGCGCAGAACGTCGCCCAGGGCCAGCGCCAGGCAGTCCCAGTGGGTGGCGCCGTCGGGCATCATCGGCGACGGGGCGGACATCCGCGCGTCGCCGAGGTCGTCCAGCGCCAGGGACAGCAGCGGCAGCGCCGTGTCGGCGCGCATCACCGGACCGCCGGCGGGGTCGGGCGCCGCGAACGTGGACGCCATGAGCCGGTTGGCCGCCGGGACGCGCGCCGTCCCGTCCCCGTCGCCGTCCGCCTTGTTCGCCGCCTCGTCCGCCACACCTCCCCGCACATGGCCTCGTGCGCCGCCTCGTGCATCGCCTCGCACGCCGCCGCACGCGCGCCGCAGTAGCCGGAGGAAGTCGCCCAACGCACGTCGTACACCAACCAATTCGTCGCGCATGGTCGGCGTCAGGTGACCTGTGTAGCAGGTCGAAAAACCGTGCGAACGCGACGGAGCTGTTATGCGAGGATTCGCCGGATCGTCGCGAAGCTATCGGAGAGCACGTTCCTCAATTTGCGCATAACAGTGTCAACGACTCGCTTGGGGGCGCGCCCTTCGCGGCACGACGGCGCTGCGGCGGAAAATCCCATGGTTTGCCGTGGCGCGCGACACGCGTCCCCTTAGACAATGGAGGGCGGACTTGCTTTTGTTTTGGAGTGTTTTGCCTGCGTGTCAAAATGCGAAGAGTGGTCGTAGTTGTCAGCTAAAAACGACCCAGAACAGGTAATTTCGTTGCGAAAATACTGAAAATTAGTTATTGTACTTTACGTAGGGACGAAAAAATGGTTGCTAAGAAACAACTAGGCGGTACGCCACGAACCAGGCTAAGTACAGCTAACCTAAAATAGGAGCCANCTTGCTTTTGTTTTGGAGTGTTTTGCCTGCGTGTCAAAATGCGAAGAGTGGTCGCAGTTGTCAGCTAAAAACGACCCGAAACAGGTAATTTCGTTGCGGAAACACCGAAAGAAAGGTTACTTTACTTGGAAACGAAAAAATGGCTGCTAAGAAACAACTAGGCGGGCCACCACGAACTGGATGTTGGCGCCTGGTTGGCGCGCTCGCTCCTCGTAACTCCCCTCCAGCGCGCACAGTTGGTCAGGCACAGATAGCCCGACGCGCATGCACCCACAGTTGTTCATGACGCGCATGCGCCCACAGTTCATCTGGGATCTGGCCCCCGCCCCCCGCCCCTTCATCTCATCATCCCATTCGTTCCTGATGTTCTTGCTCCTTTTACTCGTCAGTCTGCCAGCAAGCCAGCAAGCCAGAACCCCTCTTCATCCTCGAAGCTCGGCGAAGAGACAACGGACCTGTGCGACTGTGTCAAGCCTGACCTGAGCTCGATCTCAAACTTTTGAGGGCCCAGCGGCGGCAAGCAGCATCGCTGACGTCGACGCCGGCACGGCAAGGACAAGGAGGGGCGCAAGACATACCTCCAACGGATAGGTCAACATCCGACCCATGGAGTTAGAAGATTGGAAAGCCCGGATTGTAAAGGGCGCGGGGCACTGGTTCCAGGGGGCGGACAGCGAAGAGCGGGCGGAGATCGAACGGCGGTGGCGAGAGAATATTCACCGCGACGTCGAACGGCTGTGGCCAGAGAAGGCGAACCGCGCGGAGAAGACCGACTTTACTGCCACGAAGGAGTACTTGAATTCGCTGGTGTCGTCCGTGGATGCGCGGAATCCTCGCCGGCGTTCCACGGAGGTCGCCGGGCAACAGCAACAGCAGCAGCAACAGCAACAGCAACAGCGCCTCCGTCTCGTCTTGGCAGATGGCACGCACGGGGATGAACGCCTCGAGGTGTCGATGCATGATGCCCTGAAGTCGCTGTTCAACGACTATGCCGAGAAGCGCGGAGTGTCCCTCCGTTCGCTGCGCTTCTCGTATCGCGGCCAGCCCTTGTTCCTGAGTAGCGCGGGCCGCAAATCCCCTGAGGATTTGAACATGCGGGATGGGGATATTATCACGGTGCACGACACGAGGGGCGGCGGCAGCGGCGCCGAGGAGGCGAGCGACTCGCCACGCCGCCCCCCACGCAACTGCAAGTCGGGTCTTAGGAACACGGGCGCCTTCAAGGACACGACCAAGGGAAACAGGCACGGAGGCGGGAAGCAGCGGAGGGCGCGACAGGCGCCGACAGCGCCGCCCGAGGCCGAGACCGAGGAGCACAAGCTCCGGCATTCCGCGCTCCTTTCCAGGGTGCACGAGGAGGTGCAGCCTCGACTCAAGGACATCCGCACGCGACTGAATGCGCTCGGCCTCGAGCGCCAGCCGCCCAAGCAGAGGAAGGCGGCGAAGAGAGAGAAGGCCCGCGGCGGCGCGGACTCGCGCGTCGCGCCCCCCGCGGCGACGGGCGGCAAGGCGGGGAGGCCGCAGTTCCTCGTCCGGGTCGGAGAGGAGAGCCATCTGCATCGCACGGCGCGGTCGGCGCGACCGCGCGGGCCCGGCGACGTGCCGGTGCTGGACCTGCACGGCCTCACCCGAGAGGAGGCGCTGGCCGCCCTCGAGGAGCGTCGCGAGGCGTGGGTCGACCGGGCCCGGCGGGGCGCCTACCCGTTCGTGATCCCGGCGCTGATCGTGTGCGGCGGCGGCAATCAAATCCTGTCGGAGACGGTGCAGAAATGGATCAAGGCGACCAGGAACGTCTGCAATGCGCCAAAAAATTCGTTGCCGGGAATTTTCTGACATGTTTGGCTTCCATGTAAGTATGTGGGCTGGGAGGTAAAAGGCATCATCCGCTGTGAGTTAAGGAGGGGCTCTCTTGTGTGATTCGAAGCCTGTTCGCGCCGTTTACAGCGATCTGATGGTAGTACCACGGACCGGCTTGCCGCGGCCAAAGACATACATGCATACAATTCTTACGCAGCAGCTCGACCTTTCTGGAATATATCATCATCATTGATAGGGAGATGGGACCGTTTGTCTTTGACAGTGATGCGAGATCAGAAATCGGAAAACAGTTCTGTCTTTATTCGGTGGTGGATAGATCCATCTTGACATGAGGCTGCTATTAGCCACAGTGCAGTCCAGTCCTTTTACTTTCTACAAACTCTCAGAGTTGACAGTTTAAGTACACAGTACATTGTCTCCTATTTTGGACAAGACACCCGCCCCTCGCTTCGCTCATACGGCTCGTTTGCGTTGCAGTTGCCAGTTGACAGATCTAACATAGCTCTTGTTAGCATCTCCGTGGTTTTACAGTACAACAACTTTGTTTTGCTAGCTACCACTCTAGACCAAATAATGGTCATGACCATTTAACTAGCGCTTCGTGCTAGACATGGGGGATGGGGATTTTTGAGGGCAAACACCCTAGAACTCGTCTAACATCTCATATACGCATTTTAGTTCTTAAGATCTAACAATGACCGTCGAGTTGTCGTCACAGCTTTTACGTTTCACCCAGATAATTTACAATCCTACAAAAGCTATTTAAAAAGTAGTAGCATAGTATGAGTAGTGTGAGAAAATTTTGATAATCCAGTATTATGCGGAAAACGTTACTGAAATAACACGTCACCGGAAAATATCAAAATGAGCAGTTAGAGTGTACTGTTCCTATCTACCTCAACTGATTTTCTACAGGGGAACGGACGAAAAAATCGACTTGACGAACAGTGAGAATGACGTTAGAAAAATAAATCTCGTAACGCGTACAGTCTACATTCTTGAATAAAAGTTACCCCTTGCTTTTCACTGTAGTAAGCGGGACTCGAAGTAAAAAGCAGCAGTCTTGCACCCGGACAGCAATCACGGGGATCAGGTCTGTGACGGGGAATAAAAGTTACCCTTGCTTTCCACTGTAGTAAGCGGGACGACTTGAAGTAAAATGAAAGCGTCATGGTGCGACGGTTCGAATCTCTTACGTTGCCGAACCCATTTTTTCGGTTGTAGTTTACTTGACGAGCGTCGGCTCAGCACCTTGACAACACAAAGTTGCTATGGCAAAGTTCGCGCGACGCCCATCCTCTGTTGTTACACAAAGTGGATTTGGGATTTGCGGGCCAGGGGCAATGCTTGCTGGTAGCATGCTGAGGCACAATAACCATGAAAGTCCCCTCTGCTACTTGATTGCACACGCACATTGACATGAATTTCCTTGGTACCCACAAAACACACTCTTTACGAAGGAGTAGTTCCTCGAGCTGCACCCACAACACATTCACGATTGGCTTGCCTGCATGGCATCCGGAAAGATCGAACATTACACGGAAAATGACGACAGAATGGAAAAGGTAGTCGGATATTTTATGCCAAACAATGCTTTCCATCAGTGTAACAAGTGAGGAACTCCTACTAAACACTGCTTGCATCGGAAGCCTATATGTAGACAGAATTAATTAAAAAGTGTGAAGGACGAGGGGATGGCGCCGAGACCAAGACCAAGAGAGCCCTGTCAATACCTTAGATCTACACGGAGTTGGACATACGATGTGTGCACGGGACCGATAACAAGGACTACAAATAGATAAAGCGTGAAGTATGCAACAATGACTTTGTGGTAGTACGCAGTACCATCTGACCGGAAGGATGGATGATGTTTGTAATTTTGGAATGGCAAACCNNNNAAACCTCATGGGCAATCCAGAGCTTCCTTTTGCAATCAAAATAAAAGCCAAGTGGTCAAAATATTGGGAATAAGACACAGCGCCATCACAAAACGTTAATCGGGTCTGGTGATAAGTGAGTTGGGAGTGTGTTTGATCTCTTTTGCTTTGACACTGCTGACTTATCCTGTCCCGGTCCTCATTGCGATTGAAAGCGCATTTTGATCAGGATGAAATTGCCTTGAGTGCACTCTCTCAGATTTCATCCAAGCTTAGTATCTGTTTGTTGAAGATAATGTCGGAAAGGCCCAATGATTATCTCAAGAATATGTAGACTAAGTGTGTCCGGGGAAATGTCTGGTATACACCGAATTTCATGGTTTTGAACTCAAAGGCTTCCCCGCTTCATAAAAATTGCTGACCAACAACATTTCATTGCTGCACATATGTAGTGGCAGTAAATGTCTTGTAGACCATACTGCTAATTGTTGCGGCCCATACATTAGAGAAGAAATTCCTGGTCGCTGAAAGGACACGAAGGGGTGACGGATCATATTTCGGTACATCCAGGTTCATCAGGCATGCATTGTTAGAGGAGTGTGTCTGCTGAGAGAACCATTACCCTAATCAGGGAAGTGTACGGAGAGCGCACTGGTGTGACCAAATAGATTGAATTTATAGTGAGGGTATGTAAATGATCCCCCTCGATTACTTATAGCCAGGTGCGAATAGTACGACGCACCTCGGGGAAGCAATCATTGGATGTTTTGGTGAGGTCCCGACGACACACCCCGAGGCGCGTAGCGCCGATAAAAGGTGCCGGTGGGACCTCCTCACAACGCCCGAAGATTATTCCCAGGAGGAGCTGTT
>JALLOW010000479.1:0-14940 GCA_036939715.1 Shionodiscus oestrupii
CACCGACGCGCTCGTCCTCGCGCCCGTCCTCGTCCCGACGAGGCCCCGACGCCGTACCGGCCCTTCCCGGCACTGCAACATCGTGCCTGGTCCGCCCGGATCGCCATCCTGCGCCGTCGGCTTGTATCCGATTAATTTTTAATTTCACCATCATCGAGGACGCCCAACTCAAAATTAATTCACAACCCAGACTCCAATGGTAACGTGGTTCGACGACAAGGACCCCGCGGAGCAGCAGGTGAAGGATTCGCCTGTGGTCATCCGCCTGCCATTCCTTAGCTCCGGGGGCGGCAGATCCGACTTACGCCGCAGCGGGAGCTATGGGGATCACGGCCGCTGACTTAAGCCTCCTCGCAAAAGACCCGGTCGTCGACGGCTGCGTGGTTCGAAGACCGCAACCCCGTGGACCAGCCGGAGGAGGATCCGCCATCAGTAATTTGTGTGCCCCTGGCTTCCCGCGGTAGATTTATCCAATTTATGTTGCGGTAGGAGATGCGGGGAATTCAACAACAACCCAAATTCCAATGGCATCGTTGTTTGACAATGGGGACCCCGCAGAGCAGCCGGTAGAGGATCCGCCTTCTTTTCGAATTGAGTTTCGAATACTCTCTTCTTCTTCTGTTCGTCTTTGTCGCAACCCCGTCCTACTCCGTGGTCTCCTTCCTTTTTGGTATTGGATTGGCCGGGGACGGGCATCCGCAGGCGGGCCCTGTTCCTCTGCGAGATCATCGGCGAGCCGGCGGTGCGCCCATAGCCTATGTATTTGGCCGGGGCGCTAGCCTCCAACGGATCGCGGCGGATCTTCGGCGGTCCGGCCGTGCACCTTGGCGGAATCGTTGTCCGGGGGAGACCCGGTATGTCGCTCCTTCGTGTTTATCGTTGTATTTTTTCTAACTGAGTTTCTAATACCTTTTCCTTCTTCTTTTCGCCTCAGCCGCAACCCCGTCTTATTCCGCGCAGGTCTGCTCCCTTTTTGGTATTTGACTGGCCGGGGGGGTGCATCCGCGGGCGGGCGCTGTTCCTCTCCCAGATCTTTGGCGGGCCGGCGGTGTGCCCGTAGCCGTAGCCTATTTGCCCGGGGCGCTAGCCTCTGAGGGATCGCGCTAAATCTTCGGCGGTCATCGTCCTGGGGGGACTCGGTATGTCGTCTCTTCGTGTTTATCGCAGTATCTTTTCTAATTGAGTTTCTACTACCGTTTCCTTCTTCTTTTCGCCTAAGCCACAAACCCGTCCTATTCCGCGCAGGTCTCCTTCCTTTTTGGAATTGGACGGGCCAGGGGCGTGCATCCGCGGGCGGGCGCTGTTCCTCTACGATATCTTCGGCGGGCCGGTCATGCACCTGCAGCCTATTTGCCCGGGGCGGTAAGCCCCTGAGAGATCGCTCTGGATCTTTGGAGGTCTAGTTTCCGAGGGATCGCGCCAGATCTTCCGCGGTCCGGCCGTGCATCCCGGCGGGATCTCCATCTTGGGGTGCATCCGCGGGTGGGCGCTGTTCCTCTCTGATGTCTTTGGAGGGCCAGTCGTGCACCCGTAGCCTATTTGGTTGGGGTGCTAGCCTCCGAGGGATCGTGCCAGATCTTCGGCAGTCTAGTCTCCGAGAAATTGCGCCAGATCTTCGGCGGTCCGGCCGTGCGCCCCGGCGGGAATCGTCGTCCGGGGCGGACTCGGTACGTCGTCCCTTCGCGTTTAGCGCGGTATCTTTTCTAATTGAGTTTCTAATACCTTTGTCTTCTTCTTTTTGTCTTAGCGGCAACCCCGTCTGATTCAGCATTCAGCGCAGGTCTCCTTCCTTCTTGGTATTGGACTGGTCGGGGGCGTATCCGCGCGCGGGCGCTGTTCCTCTCCGAGATCTTCGGCGGGCCAGTCGTGCACCCGTAGATTATTTGGCCGGGGCGCTAGCCACTCAGGGATCGCACCGGACTGGCCGGGGGGCGTGCGTCCGCAGGCGGGCGCTATGGAAGAGCGTGCTGTCGTCAAAGCGACGGTGCGCTGCAGCGTCCGACCCGGGCCGCAGTCGCGGGAGCCGCTGTTCGTCGGGCTTGAGTCGCCGCGGGGTGCGTCGACCATGTCAGGGTTGGTCCGAGGCCCGACGGCATTGGTCGAGGTACGTGTTGCCGTCGTTGCGTTGGGAAGGTGCGTCTTTCGGCTGTCTAAACTGCGTCGCTCCGGCAGGCCAGCCAGCCCGTCTACTCTGTCAACCCGCCCGCCTTCCGCCGGTAGCGCCGATCGACTTGGCTGCGGGAGTGTCGCCTGAGCTGTGGGGGAGGCCGTACCGCCCAAGCCAAAAGTGGGCCAAAGTTGAGGTCTAAGGTGCACCACCTCCTGATTAACCTGTTGCATTTTTGTCTGAATCTGCCTTACCCTCCATCAGAGGAACGTCTTTTGGCCGTCCAAACTGTGCCGCTCCGGCAGACCCGTAAGTCGGTCTACTCCGTCGCGCCCCAGGTAAGGTCCGACAACACGCCCGCGGGTGGCATTCTCAAACTCGACAAGCCTTGCCTTCTTCTAGGAGAACCTCGTCACACAGCCAGCGATTCGCAGGATAACTCGTTGCCCTGGAATCGAATGGTGGAGCTCCCCCCCCGCTACCACAGCTGCCGGGCCTAACTCGGCCCGCAGGAGTGCCTCTCGACCCGGCTGCGGCCGGCGGTGCCATGGGCGCAGGAGCGCCGCTTGACCCGACTGCGGGAGTGCCACTCAACCTGGCTGCGGCCGCGGATCGGGAGCGCCGCTCGACCCATCCGCCATTTGCCGGTGGCGGCAGTGCCGCTCGATTCGGCTGCGAGAGTGCTGCCTGAGCTGCAGGGGAGACCATACCGCCCAAGCCAAAGGTGAGGTCAAAGGTGTACCGCCTCCTGCACCACAAGAAGCTGATGCTCTTCTTGCTCGACCTGGAGATGGGAGGGGAGCGCTGTGGCATTGTACAGCTGACTGTGGAGATCGTCAAGGTCAAGAAAAAGAGGGAAGCCAAGGGCGTTGAAAAGGACACGATCTCCAACATCGAGCGGGACGACGATGCCTCAGCGTTCTCAGAAATGTCAAAATATCAGGTCTATTACTACCAACCTTCGCAAGGGACGGAACTGCCCTGCTCACCAACAAACCTTCTTATTAAAGAGCAACGGGTGGTGGTAAAAGGGAGCCGGTTAATATTTATGCCGGCCTCTAGTTATCGCCCGAGGTCCTCCGATCCTCGTGGATCTGGTGGTGCAACCACGATCCACGTGGATTGATCCCCACCTGGGGACTCCCATCTGGGACCCTAAAAGTAGGGGATCAATACACCCTTGCTTGGGCGATCTAGTCCATACTTACTTCCAACACTGCTCCTGCAAACCCCAGTCTTCTTTTTGACTCGTGGAGGCAGGGGGGGTGATGCTTTGAGCTGTAGTCTCCCCAGTTGTTTGGGCCCTTGTCCCAGTAGCATCTGAACTGGCCCTGGAACTCCCTGCATCGCAACCAATTCAATCTCAACTCCCAACTCTTGGATTTTTTGGGAATGATGGTGGAGTTGGTGTACCCAATCGCTGTGGAATTGTCCCCCTGCAGCGGGGAGGGTGGCTGTTTCCACCCCATCTCTTGGAGAGTGTGCCTCAGGGGCACCATCTCTCGAGCTGTCAGGAAGAGGGCTGAGGTTTCAGCCTCAGCCGCTGATGTGAGAACATACTTCATGATTTGAGCAATGGTGAGCACGGGTCCATTCCAACGAGGCATGGGGTCGTCTTCTGACAAGAATATGTGTGCGCCTGCCCTGCTGCGTGATCTGGTCTCATTGTTGAAGCCTGCATCTGAATGCCCACACAGCACCATGTCACTTGCCCTGTATGTGATTCCATCATTGGGGTAGGTGGCCAGGTAGTCCAAAAGCATTTCGATTGCCCTGTTAGTGTTTTCTGTTGCCGCTGCCTGCTGTGATCCTATTGCACTCAAAGCCACCAGTATTTTGTTATCCACTGCTCTGCCATAGTAGAGCAGGCCCCCAACTATTTGTTGGACTCGTCGTATGCCCGCCGCATCCAGAGGAGGTGACTTGTCTTCATCTGGTGCCATCTGGACATGGGACCCATAGTTGATCTCCTTCCACTTGTGGGGCGCCAGCTGTGGCTTACTGGGAGTCTTGTGTCCCACCTCAATTAGCAGTTTCTTGATGTACTCATCCATTGTCAGTCGGCAAGTTCTGTCTTCATGTTTCCTTGCATAGTTCCACTTCAAGTTGATCCCTGCAAATTTCTTTCCTTCCCAGTCTTGCGATATTTCGTGATATTGCTGCAGAACAGACGCCAGGTGCTCAGCATGTTCTTTTCCCACATACTCAACTCCAAAGTCATCCACTATCAGCACAAACTGGATTGGTCGCCAGACATGCTTCCAAAGGCCAGGGGTCGTGGCCGCCTCGTAGTATCCTTCTTTGGCAAGCCGTCCCTTCAATTGGTCATTGGAGAGTCTTCCTGACTGGGGCAAGCCATAGCACGCTCGGACAATTTCGAAGTAGATCCATCCATTGTGCGCTTGCTGTTCCAGGTTGTACTCATCCATGAATTCGCGCGGGATGTCCTTCAACTTTATTCGCACGTACTCTGGCCGGTCCATCGGCGTGTCCAAGTAGAAATTTTTCACATCAAAGATGCAAAACTTGGCACCTTGTCTCGACAGGACGCTGTTGATCATTAGCTTCACTAGCTCCAGCGATCCCGTAGGGGTTGCCACATCTCCTGGGTAGTAGGTCCTTCCGTTGGCTGCCACGGTTATTCTGGTTCGGTTTGGGTCGTCCTTGTCCGGGCGCACTTCGCACACGACGGATGTGTGGCACACTCCCGCTCTTCTGTCTGGTGGGATGTCTTCGTACCTTATGACCCTGAACGTGTCAGTGCCCTTGACTCGTTGGTTCTTTGGTCCACTGGTGCCCGTTCCAACGCCCTGGCACAGTCTGCCCAGTTCGTTGGCGCAGGACGTGTCCCAAATCTGCTTGTACTTGGGGTGTCGCCGCAGCTGTCTGAACTCCAGCATCTCTCCTGTCTCTTCATCCAACACAGGCGCGGCCATCAAATCCCGCACAATGGCGTTGGCCAGGGCCTCTGGTCCCACATCCCTTGAGCGCGTTCGGTGCGCCACTGGCTCATCTGCCTTCCGCTCCGCCGCTTGCTTGGCTCTTGTGCGATGGGCAACGGGTCCGTCTCCCCCAGCAGAGGGGGTTGCCCGCGGGGCTGACGGCATTCGTCTGGGCTTCCGCTGGATCACCCTTGGAGGTCGGCCATTCACATCTTGGAGGGGCTTCATCACCCTTGGAGGTCTGGCCGTCCTCGGCATGCGTCTCTTCATTGTCTTTCGTCCCTGGTCCGCCACCACAGGTTGCTCTCTTGACTCGTTTTCCTGTTGGGTTTCGTCTTCCTTGTTGGACCATTGATTCAGGGCCTTCTGAAGCAACGACACTGCCTCCAGCTGCATGGTTGATTTGGGCGAAGATTTCCCCTCCAGCGCCGCTGTGAGCTGGTTTATGCTGTGCACCACGACATCCTCCGGGGTGAGTGATGGGGTGGTGATGTGGTGGTGCCTAAACTCTACCGTGTCTGACACCCTCTCCGCCTTTGTCTCCTTCGCAATCACACGCTGGCAGCGGTAGTGCTCCAAGCTCACTCCGATGCTCCACGCATCCACTCCTCTCATGTCCCAAGATCTTCGCCGCGATGGTTTGTTGTGCATTATCACCGATATTCCAAGCGGGCCCAGGGGCGTGGCATCATAGTGCAGTTTGCCATTGAAGCCCTCCCACGCTGAGACCTTGGGGTTGGATGTGGCGGGGCGCAGCAGATTGAGCGTCATCTCCGCCTGCGGCACTAATTTGTCCCACAGGTTGCTGGGGAAGTCACAGTCCACTCCCGCAAGGATCGCAATGAAGTGGGCCTTGAACGTTCGAATTGCCCGCTCGGCCGCGTTCCGCCGATGCATGTCTGGGGGCACGAGTTGGTACGTCACGTTCCACTTTTCCGTGATGGTTTTCTTGTACTCTTTGCTCGCCTCGTTGTCCATGATCTGCAAGTCTACTGTCAGCCCCTTGGCTTCCAAGCGGGCCATGATTTTTTCATAGGCTGCTATTCTGTGCTTGTCCTTTCTGGACTGGAATGGCTGCGCCAAGATGATGTTTGAGGAATGGTAAGCAATCATTACGTATTGATTCCCACTCTGAGATCGCACTGGAAACCTCCCTGTGTCGTCGGTGTAGAGCTTGCTCTGATGAACCACATTCACGTAGAGCTCATTCACCGAGTCATTACTGGGTGGGGCTTCGTCTTGATCTGCCTCAATCTCTTGCGGCCACGCACTCCTAGTCCTTGGTCTGGGCTTCGTGGAGCGGACGTTCTGCCTGATCTGGGTCATGTGCCCTTTGATCGTGGCATCTGCTGAAGGGCAATATTTGTAAGCATTAGCGTAAGTTAAGCCAGGCCACGTTTCATAGAAGCCATTCTTGATTGCTTTCAGCCACGTGTCTCGCACTGGATACCCCGCTGCCGCATGGAAGTACCGCACCAGCGCTGCCACGGATGGCAAGTCGTAAGCGCTGAACGCCGCCAACGAGACGGTCTTTGCACCTGGGGCCGTTGTTGGTTCCGGCGCCTCCTCATCTTCTGCCACAATAGACATCCGCCACAGCTTGGACGGCGGGGGTTCCCTCCATCCCCGCACAATGGCTACTCCACTTGGGTCGTAGATCGTGACGTCGGTCTTGGTGTAGGTCACTGTGCAATCTTCGTCGCAGAAACCCCCGATGCCCACCAGGTTGTGGGCAAATCCACGCATCTGGTGTCCATCCAAGGGCAACCATTCTGGCAGGTCTGGTCGATCCATCCTGCATTCAGCGCTCGATGACTGCGGCTCCCCCGATGCTGTTCCAACTCTTATTTTTGGAGCATTCCTATTTATGTTAGTTACAGGGGCACCCTCCATAAAGTACAACCCACTCGAGCCTGCATCCACGATGGCGGTCTTCTGGCTGCTCCTCCATCTTGGGGGCATGGGCAGGGGGTTTTCTTCCCAGTCTAACTCTTGATGAGAGGGGGAAGCAGGGGGATTCGTCTCTTCTGCTGCTGCTTGGGCGTGCTGCTCTAATTCTTCTTCGAGACCTAATATTCTGAAGGTGCTATCTTCTATTCTTTCCTTCAGCTTTGCCAATTTGGCCAAACATTTCCGCCTCCTCCGCTTGTCTATCATTTCCGCCTTCCAATTCGAATTTAATGGGGGACAATCCTCAGCTAAAACTACAGAATAAGGAGAGCTGTCGCTACAATTGCTTGCATTGTCAGTTACACTCAAACTATTTTTTACTGGAGCCCCCCGCGGGCGTCAACTCCTGTCGAAAACAGACTTCCAGTCAGGGGGACGCTTGCTGGCATTCTTTGCCAACTCCCAGCAACCATCTGGAACGTGCCAAGTATCCCGCTTGCAATTGGGGCACCATTTGGCCTCCCTGGGCTTCGCCTTCGCCGCCGCCTCCGCTGCCGCCGCCGCCGCCGCGGCCTCCGCCGCCGCCAGCGCCGCCGCCGCCGCCGCATCGCCTGCATTCCCGCCGCCATTTCCACGCCGGGCACGCCCCGACGCCATGCGCTTGATCTCCGCCTGCTGCAGCGCGATGGTGGAGGACAGCTCCTTGTTCGTGGCCACAAGGGTCGCGTTGGCCTTGATGAGGGGCAGGAGCTCGTTCTTGCTCGCCACCGCCGCCAGCACCGCCGCGTCGAAGCACCCCTCGATCTCGTCCAGGGTGGCTGGGGGGCCGCTGCCTGCTGCTGTTGCTCCCGCAGTCCCAGCGCCAAGGGCCATGCCCTCCTGCCTTGGCGCCGCATTGGCGCTGCGATCGGTCTCGGCCGCTCCAAACTGGGCCTCACGCGCGCGGTTCTTCACGCCGGCCTTCAGGTCGGCCTCCTTGTACATGGTCTTCCAGTTGGACCACGTGCGCCTGTGCTGGTCCAGCCCCTCCCACTTGTCGGTCGTGGTGGGGAAGCGGCCCGTCGCGAGCATCGCCTTCGAAACAATGGCGACGATCATCGGGTCGAGGATGGGGTTGGGGGTGCGGTTCGATGCCTTCTGGGCCCGCTCCAGCAGCTCGACGTAGTTCGTGATCGTGTCGGCCTTCAGGTGGTAGGCCTTCATCTCTTCGAGGAGGGTGAGCACGTCGATCTCGTGCGTCCCCAGCGCCTGGGTCTGGAGGTGGGCGAGCATGTCGATCGCGAGCACCTCAGCGAACAACGTCAGGTCGCGGGAGAGCCCTGCGAGCCAGTCGCGGTCCACGGCGTCGAGGATGAAGCGGCCGGACTCGTCTTCCGCCGCGTCGTACAGCTCCCAGTCCGAGAGCTTGGCCGCGTGCATCTTCTCTGCCTTCCGCACGCCCACATCAACCACGCCTGTGGTGTCGATGTTGGCGTCGTACGCGGCCGGGCGCGTCGGGCGGGCGAACCTCCTGCTCACGCCGTACCGCGCCGCGTAGGCCTCGTCGTCGATGACGAGGCCGATGAGGTTGTCGCGCCCTCCGTTCGTCTGGTCGTACCGGACGGAGAAGAGGATGCCCACGAGCGTCTCGCGGATGCGAGCGATGTATTCATCGCTCGGCTGTCCTCCTTCTACTTCGAAGGTCTCGCGCGCGGCGTCGAACCGCGCACGGACGTCCGCCACCGTCGTCATGGTGGGGAGGACGCGTTCGGTCAGGCGGTCGCAACGGGCGGCCGCGGAACGCGAGGGTCAAGACGGCGCTGCCGTCGAAAATATTCACCGGCTCTATTAAAGAGCAGTGTGTAGTGGTAAAAGGGAGCCGGTTAATATTATGCCGGCCTCTAAGTATCGCCCGAGATCCTCGTGATCCTCGTGGATTCTGGTGGCTCCACCAGGATCCACGTGGATTGATCCTTACCTGGGGACTCCCATCTGGGACCCCAAAAGTAGGGTATCAATAGAGTTTAGATTTCTGCCTAGATGCTATGTTGTTACAAAACGCTCGTGCAGAGTTTCGAGTTAAACAGGTAGAGAATTGGGGTGGCTTGCTTGACGAAAAAATCCACAGCGGGTGTTTATCTCCAGCGCCCTCTGTTTAACGTTCTTCAATCAGTAGACATCAGAAAATTCAGGATAATGATCCACTTAGTCCTTCTTGGTCGATCTTGGAAGTACGAAGACCTGAATCCAAGAATTCCCATTCCTGAAAACAACTAAACTCTTGCAGACAGATAACAACATTTAAATCGCTTGACCTGTTCATTCCCATCACCCTCAAGCGAGCAAACACGCCCTATTTGAGTCATATTCTAACACACTCCCAACCAAAATGCCGCAATCCTGTATATACAAATACTAAAACAATTCCCGTAAATTCTCTCTCAGCCTAATCATGGTCACACCTTTCCATTTCATGGAAATTCTCTCTAAGTCTAATTGATTTCATTTCACGGATATCTGTTACAGCCTAAGTCCTTTCATTTCACGGCAATTCTCTTTCAGCCTGATCCCTTTCATGCACCGCAATTCTCTATCATTCATCCGCACTTATATTCCAGCCACTTTCATATCAGCAATTCAATTTCCTTCTTTCACGATGATCAAACCAACAACATACAAATATCTTCACGATTCTCGCAGCGTCCTCGCCCGCACTTTGCGCTGTTCATTCTCCCTGAGCCCAAATTGGTCTAAAGAAGGCACCTTTTCAAACAGCACTTTCATTAGCAAAGGACGATTTTGATTCATTCTGCTCCGCATGATTTTTGACATCACTCCCTGCTGACAAGTAATTATTTGACGGTTCTGGCATGAATTCCAACACCTGTTCATTTTGTGCGGGTATGAATTCTGACAAACTCAAAAGTGGCAAAGAACCCTCTGGGAAATGGAATAATTGATCTTCGCTGATTGAGGCATCTTTCAGGATACGAGATATATCATTTTGAAACATTGTATGACCACAAAATGCCACAAGAAGACCTTGGGGTACTTCAAACTGGCGAGCTTGCACGTCGTGTAAATGCTTGTTTGCCCTTAGGTCTGGAGACGTAGTTGAGGATGAAGATGGAAACAACCATGTCAACAATGCCTCAACTGTCGGTTTGTGAAGGATGCCATTTGAGTGGTAAAGCTGCAAAAAAGTCAGCTTTGCTCCACACTCAGCCTCCGAGTCAACGCCAAATAATTTCGTGAACTTCATCGGGGAGGGACGTGCCTTTGGACATTGAGGCAAGTCCTTGTGTTCGTCAATGACTAAACACTGAAAATTACGGTATTTTGAAGCATTGCCCTGGGCATGACAGCCCGCCACAAGGGAATAACCAAGTGCACGTTCAAATCCGTCCAGTCTTTCTCTCACGAACCACACTAGAGTGATGTTTGGCGGATCTGGCATTCTCTGGTAATATTCGATTAGCTGTATGCCAGGCGTAATGCCAGTACCCTGTATAAGCAACAAGACGTCTGTCCACGGACGCTGCACTTGTTGCAAACAAGTCTTGGATAAGGGGAGCGACAAGAGGCATGTGAAAAGGCGAAAGCTTGGATTAAGTGAAGTGGTGGGAAAGGAGCCAATCATAATGGCTTACCTTACTAGCCAAGGGTCCCTTGATCATGGCACAGAATGAAAAGGTGTTGACGATGAAAAGGTGCGGACACAAAATTTGAAATTAAATTAAGTGTGCTGCCCTTACCTTTATCATGAGATGTTTACCAACCATCATTTTTGCCAGTATAGCCGACATTTTACCGCCTATTCATTTAATTCAAAGTTCAATGCAAGATGTGAATGACAGCGAACAAATGAGAAATGATCAAATGCATATCTGACCTGGAATGATGGAGATGAAGAACTCATAGACAACACTTGTAGTTGGCATTAATTGCCGTCCAATTGAGAGCAATTAAGTTGAGCGTCAGATAGAAGGTCGACCAAAGACAGGTCACAATTTGGAAGCACATGTCATTTGCACTCACAAGGCCTTTGCGCGTGAGCTTTTAGCCGAGCTAGCCCGACCGAAAATCTCAAAGGATGATTTTCTGTGTAGTCCGGCCTCGGTCGCAGTAGATGGACGTTCAAATAGGGCCTTGGTCGCATTATATGGTCGTTCAAAGGGTTGCCCGTCAGGAGAAAGTGCACGAAAAACAAAAGTTGTAGATGGTAAAGCCCCTCCGCCGAGAATATCCATGTCCTCGTCTTTTTTTACTGACAGGCGAAGATGTAGGACAGATTTTTGTTCTGAACTCTTCACGGGAGAGAAGATAGTATGATGGACCACAGTTGCGCGCCTGAAGGTTTCGCGCCTGAAGGTATTACCAAAGGAGACAATATTGGCTTTCACATAAGCATTACGTAACTTCGAGGCCCTCGTTTTGGTGTCCGTTCCATCCAATTTGGACTTCACCACCAATTTGGACTTCACCAGTGGTCTGAGAGCTTTTAAGGCATTCGGACTGTGTGCATGCCTGTAACGAGAGTGTAGTTATTTGTGCAGTTTTATTGTAGCTGAGAAGTGTAGTTGTTGTAGCCGAGAAGTGTATTATTTACCTGTAGCCGAGTACGCCCGACTCCCCAACAAAGTACGCAGTGATATCAAGGCCAACAGCAAATTTAAGTACGTTGGCACCACCAGGATGATCTTCCATAAACGTGCTAATGTCTATTACGCTGCAGGCGGAGGAAGGACATTGACACTGTCAAAAGCTGAATACAAACAGATTAAAGAAAAAAAGCAAAAGACAACCCCTTACTAGCTGTCGATGATCACAAGTGCACTGCCGTGACTAGTCAAAAGCTTAAACGTTTCTAACGACATTTCCGTCAATTCCTTCTCAATCTTCAACAAGTTCCTTGCGCCTTTTTTGTTAATGGTCAGGAGATGATCTCTGTTTTTCCTGCGGTGCAGTATTTCTGTTATGATGAAGGTCAGGACAACAATAACTATCCAAGGGAGAAAAAGGTGCTTGGAGTGATACAGGAAGCATCAAATGATGGCATGAGCAATGGGTGCTATGCAACATAAGACACTAGCAACATAAATTTCACTCACATTCCTAATCGTCGCAAAAAACGCTACGTCGAACGTAGTATCAAATGATGTCATGAGTAATGAGTTCCATGCAACAGAAGACGCAAGCGAACGCAATTTCACTTACTTATATCATATGTCTGGATCCGCGAGCTCAAGAAGGTGACCTCGGTTACGTCGGATTCGTAGGGGGCGATCTGCCTCAGACCTAAGAAGCAATTATACCTTTTTCGGCAGACCCAGACAGGTTATGTAGGACATAAGCGAACACAGCAAGAAAGATGTCATGATGATTGCATCTCAAAGACTTACCAGGCCAGCCCAACCAACAAGAAACCACATCCCTGGTGAATATGAAGAACACATCTGTCCAAAAATATAGATCGTTCGCCTTCCCACCTCAGGATGGTTCTATCTTTGCGAAGCCCCCCTACACAAATGAAAGAGTTCAAATTAATGCTTTGTGAGAGATACTACCAAAAGGGAGATTTATCCCTCAAGCACACTTACCAGTGAAGACTTGCAGCGCAACAACGGACTATTAATGCAGGCACAATGCATGGTCAGAAACGTTAAGGGCAACGCAGGGGCCACTCTATCAGAAGAACGCAAGCTCACCACAATTAACAGGCCGAATATTTTGTGCCCACTGTTCCTTCCTCCGCCATCAGCCGTGCCGAAGGAAGTGCCCTCCACAGACACAATCGCGGCTGTCACCAGCGCGAACATAACGCTCGCAATCATGCCCACGATGGCGACATGGACCCTGATCCGCCAGGAGCGGCCCTTGTAGTAACGCACGACGTAGATCGCGGCCGGCGCCAGGACGAGCCACGCGCACAGCAACGTGGCGCCGTGCAGCGCGAAGACGCCGGCTTTGGATGCCTCGTCGGCGGCGCACGCGGCGGCCGTGCCCCGGGCGAGGTCCGTGACCCCGCCGGTCCTCCGCGAGAACCCGTGCCCGTGCAAGAGACCTGAGGCAGTGGGGCTGTAAGCCGCGATGAAGGCGACGTCGCCGTCCCCGTAGGAGAAGCAGTTGTCCCCGGTGGCGCCCGGCGGGCACCGCCCCGCGCGGACCTTCACGTAGGATCCCGCGGCGGAGGAGCACGAGGCCAGAAGCGCGAGGTAGTCCGCGCCGCCGCACTTGGGCCGCACGTGCATTTCGCCAGGGGCGACGCAGCAGGAAAATGGACCCTTGTCGTCCGACTGGGTCACCGGCGGATTGTCCGGCGAGCAAGCTTCCTCGTCCCGAGTGGAACCCCGTGCTCGCGACGTGCAGAACCAAATTTCGGCACCCTTCATTGAGTCGGATCCCCATCCGAGGCCAATAAATCCTCCATTGATGTCCTCAGAAGAGCTCATTGTGAAATCAATGTGATTAGTGTCACTTGTCCATTCAACAGTGAGATCACCCTCAAACAGATCAATTCTACCGTCTGCACTGCTGCTGTCAGCGCCCTGTCCGCCTCCGGCGATTGCAAAGGCATCCCCTGGGTAGTGCTTCATTGCATCCTCCCCCCAAGCATCTCGCACTAACTCCGGAAAGGATGGCAATTGCTGTATCTCTTCCTCCGTGAGCCTTGCGCGAAAATAAAGCCTATCTCCGTTGCGCAGCCTCTCGAACTGTTCCCGCATGGACGCTGCGTTCAAGGGTCCCAACTCGAATTGCTTCGTCAGCGGACTCTCGAGCATGGCGCCAACGTATGGATCGACTTTGTCGACATTCCCTTCCCCGTACAACCCCTGAAGGATCTCCGCCAACTCGGGGTTCCCGGCGGCGATCTCGAGGTACGACGTTGCCCTCTCCATGCCGAACCACTCTCGCGCATCGTTGTACGACGGCAGGCCGTTGTCGCGGCCGCGTTGGATGTTGACGGGCACGACTCCTTTCATGAAGAGGCTCATGTCCTCGGAGAAGCGTCCGTCGGGCGCCTTGGTGGCCTCGTCGGACAGGCCGCGCAAGGTGGCCGCGATGGCCGCGCGAGGTCCGCCGTCGCCGCCGACCTCCCTCAGCACCGCTTCGGTGTTGTCGAAAACGTCGCGCAGCAGCAGCGGGTCCTGCGGCAACGGTGCACAATCCTCGTCGAGGAGGCGCAAAATGCTGTTCATTCCCGAGTGGCCGTAGCGGAATGAACAAGTCGAAAAGAAGACATCGATGGAGGCATCCACCTCCTTATCGTAGCCTGCGTAGCTGGACAACGGCTCTCCCAATACCGCAGGGATGTATTTGTTTTCCCACATCAGTTCTGAATGATTGTGGAATGTTGAGATAGAAAGTAAACGAACCATCAACCTGTGTTAATTTCCTCGACCTCACACTCACGGTAGGCTGCCGTCACGTCCATCCGTGCCTTCCAAAAGATGGTCTCGTCTGTCCACTCTGGGTGTTGAGTCTCGTAGTGCTCTGCCCTCGTATTGTGGTGATGCAAGAAGGTGGCAAGAATAGCCAGATCCCGTGGCAACTGGCGCATCGCGCCGTCGTTGACTAAATACAGCCCCGTCGCGGCATCGATGGGCGGCAGTCCCGTGGCGTTATCTAGCTTCATTCGCCCCCCTCTGCCCGTGCGGTACTTGAGGTAGTCGGCGTCGGCGGGGCCCGCGGTGCCGTAGACGTGGTCCAGGTCCAGCCACGTCGTCGCGAAGTTGAGGGGCTCGCCGGTGGGGGAGCCGCCGTCGCCGCGCACGGCGCGGTGGAACTCCATCTCCGCCCGCCCCGCGGGGCAGAACGGCCCGCGCGTCTCCACGAGGTCGCACGCGATGGGCATGGGCCGCCCCAGGTCGTAGCGGTCGGACCGCGAGATGTCGTGCGACAGGAAGTGCCCGAAGGCCGCGAGGAGCTGGGACGCGCGCTCGTTCCGCCGCGGCGGCACCCTCTGGAACAGCTCCACGAGGATTCGCCGCGGCGAGGGGAGGCCCACGGGCGGGTGGTGCC
>JALLOW010000503.1:0-10774 GCA_036939715.1 Shionodiscus oestrupii
GGTCTTGTTATCTCCTTGTGCCATATTGCCAACTTCCTTGTCAAAAGCAGTCTGTCATGTCTCTCGCAGCTCTGCGCTGTTGCGATCTTATGCTAGCTTTTTGTATTTGGTGATGGTTTCTCCTGTGTCAGGGTGTACAACGGCGGTGCAGAGGTGTGAGATGTCCATGTAATGTATGTTTTCATTCCTTGTTCTCTCTGTTGGTTTATTTTCTAAAATGTCTTGCGGCGACCACAATTTATTCGGCGCGTCCCACACCTGGACGGTGAGTAAGTTTACGGCCTCCTGAGAGATCATTGACATGGTTGCCATCGATATTGTGCTTGAGTTGGGAGTTCTGGGTACAATTCAGTCTTGCTCTGCTTGGTTCAGTTGCGGTTATCTTTGTCACGGCTCCGCTGGTCTTTCGATGGCAGCGGTTCATCACGTCGTGACTTTGGAAGATTTTCCTCTTTGTGTCTGATGTTGATCACCCTCTGAGTCCTGCTGCCCTTCCATCCTCTGAGGTAGATCGTCAATAGTGGTCCCAATTTCTTTCATATTTTCAGAAGCTTCCTTTGCGCCTTCTTGGACAGTTGCCCAACTGCCTACTCGGGCGTGAAGGTGGGCATGATGTAGTGCTGAAGAAATAGGTCAAAAGAACCTGATGTTTGGATGGAATTGAACGCTGGTATATAGAATTCACAGCATCTGTAGTTATTCAAGCTGGTTTGGGTACCACACATCTAATCCGCGCCCCCCATGAAGTGTGTGACACGGCATCTTTGTAAATGACCGCTCTCGTTCCCAGTGGGGCCATCATGTGTGTGTTCTAAGTAATTGTACTTGCTACCATGCAGTTGCTCGTAGGCTGACTTGTGGGGGTTAATTCTGGATATTCTCAGAATGTTCAGTGTTGCTGTTGCTTGCTCTGTCAGCTCGTCCCACACTTGCAGCGGCAAGTGCAAGTCTGTCGAGCACAACCCACTGATGAAGTGGTTCTTGAAAGTTTGGATGGATCACTCGGTGGCATTCATTCTGTGGTTTGATGGCTCCACGAATTGCCACGTGCAGGTGCCCTTTTTAAGGAACTCTTCAAAGGTTTGGTGGCTTGGTTGTCCGCCACGTTTAGTTTGGGTGCGTACCCTTTTACTTTCAGTTCCTCAAAGATCTCCTCAAAGGCTTCAATGATCATTGCATCTTTGAGGTCCACTATTAGGCAGGAAAAATGCAATTGATGTCAGATAGTCATACGCAATGAGATATACTTGCGATCACTCCACAAGGATATGACCGGGAAGTTCCGTCATGTCGTGGTAAAGCATTCTTGTGTTGGCATCTACTATTGCTGCACAGTAGAAAACATTTCTCCTTCGTTCCTCTTTGATTGGGATGATGTTTGGTCCTGCAGATGGGTACATATTCATCATGCTGGGATCTTCTGCTGGATTCACGTTGTCATCTATTGGGTCCTCGTCTTCCAATTGTTCTGGCACTATTTTAACTGTGATTCCTGATGTGCGCGTTGATCTAATATTGGCTTGTTGTTTCTTGAGTCTTCCTTTTGATGTTGCTGATTTTGGCGGGAGAGGTCCTTCATGACTAATTTTGGTTCGCTGAGTACACTCCAAGTGCCCATTGTTTGCTGCTCTGATTATTGTCTATGCTGATTGACCAAAAAAGCATTGGTGCATGTATTTCATCTGTTGCTGGTTGTAGGGCAATGTGTAGAGATTGTTCTCTTTGTGGGTGATTTGTTCTTGGATTGATGCTTGTTCTGCTGTGCATGATAGTAAGTCCAGTCCTCTGATGGTGTTATTCTTGGCTTTGGGATTGATTGGCAGTGTCCACATCCTAGTTTCTTCATCTCTTCCTCTCGTTAGCATCAGCTCCTTGCTGCTTGCAATGCGATGTTGCGTTGCTTTGGGACCGTAATACACCCGGCATCCGTAGCGTAAGCCATAAGAGATATCACCGTTGGTTCATATGACGTGGCTGGTCAGGGCCTTCGGGGTTCGGCATCGCAAGGGTCCGCGATACCTCTTATGGCGTGCCGTCTGCGAGGCGCACGTTATCGCGGGGCACGTCACGCTCCTGTCTAAAGACCTATTTTTGCAGATTACTTAACTGACGTGACTCACTAGGGCAACCATAAAAGCCCTATTGTAAGCGTGATTGGCAGTGGTCTGAAAGTTGTTTTATTTTACTGAGAATGTGACTCAGCACTTGACCGGGAAGACTCTTTTGCTACAAAGCCGTCACCGTAGAACATTGGTTCCTTATGGGAACTCATCATACCTATTGCATATTGTCCCACCATGCTTTCTCAGGCATCATCTTTGTCTCTTCTATTCCATGAGAGTCATCTCTCCTCTTTCACAACCGGCCGGAACCAGCTGGAAGCCCAAAGGCACCCAGGACGCCCGATGATGTCTCGAGAAAGAAAGTAAGTAAAAAAGAATGTGTAGCTCCGTGAGAGTATGGCTCCTCGCAGGGGTACGCCATAAATTAAATTTTATATGCCTTGTTTCAGCTGGTTCCATCAATCAACCATAAGGTGCCCTCCAAGGCACCCCTCCTGCCTTGTCCTCCAAATGACACTGAATAAGCTGCCCCTTGCTCGAGGGAACGTGGCAAAGTCCCCCTAAGTAGTGCCAAATCGACCCCCTGGGGCCAGGGGTGATAGACAAGGACAAACAAAAATGCTCATTTCAGGAATCGAACTCGCGTCTCAACTCCAAAGAGGCAGGCGGCTGACCGCTAGACCAAGCGAGGGTTTGCATAACAAGATGAATAATAACTAGCTTGAGTGTATGGCTGCACAAGGGCCCAAAGAAGGCATGGTCTGGGGGGAGGGCACGCCCCCACGCCCCCTATATACAAAAACCTAGATGGTAGAAACAGGTAGAGACTTGGTCAAAAGGTTGCTGTCTAGGGTGCTACAGATGACGCACAGGCACAGCCAGTGGAATTTTCGAAACATCACCTTCCATGACAAAGAGGGAGGTACGGAGACAGAAAATGGAGCACATGAAGAGCAAGGTAGATATTTTAGCTTACTTACATGGACCAAACTGCGCTGCCGGAGGAAAGTCGACTTCTATTGGAGCTAGATGGTGAAAGGTACATCAAGAGGGATGTCAATTTTTACGACAAGGTTTGTTGGCTTTCAGCCATGCAGGCTGCTATTGTAGCGGGGAAACAAATGACAAGAGGGAGTACATGGAGGAGGAGAACAATGTGTGAACAAGATAAGAGGAGGTCAGAGGCCATGGCCAACACGTGAGCAAGCGTAGCTAGAGAGATCAGGAGGAATTTTGCTGATATGAACAATTTCCTGTTTGTGGTAGTTGATAGCCTTCAGCAGAAGAGAGTATTGGTAGGTGCTTTTCTCAGCCAAGTAGCTCACCCCAACCTCTGTGCTTGAGCTGCTGCGTGCTAGCGAGAATTCGGCGAGAGTCGAGTTAATCAAGAGTTAATAAATCGGCCTTGACCTGGCCGTTTATTATCGTTGGTGGCTCGATCCCAAAATGATGAAAAATTCGCTGAAAATGAGGGCTCCATGGCGCGATTTGCGTCGGCTCCGGCGTCGCCCCTCTCTGGCCCCAGGCTCCCAAACCTGTCCCAAACCCTTGCCAACTCGTGCCTCCAGGGTTTGGATGCCTTTTCGCCCAGGCGGGTCAACCCCTGTTCATTTGGCGCGCGATACAACGGGTCAGCCACAAGCCCGGCTTCGCCGTTGCTCCACCAAACCGTCATCTACGCCTCCGCAGCGGCTCCCCTGTGCCCGCCGCGCCTCACCGACGACGCCGACGTACCGCTGGAGGGAACGCGTGGTGGCGGGGGTCGTTCCTCGGCGCGCTACGGCAACGTTTGGCACGTGCCATCCACGTCGGCGCAAGTCGAAAGCACGACGTCGTCGCCTTCCGTGCTCTTCGTCGTGGACGATCTTGCGATCGACCAGTCCCGACACTGTCCTGGCGCGGTAGGTCGACTCCTCGGCGCGCAGAGAACACAGGCGAGCAAAAACATCAGTTGCTAATTGATCTGTACATCGAGATGTTGACAACGATGCTGCAGCATTGCTGCTGAAATTTTTCACTTACCTGCTCATTTCCCATTCACTGTCGCCCCGCAGCACACCGTTGTGTTGAACAGGAGAGATTTGGCAGCTTCTTTCATGGTTGTAACACAACTTAAGTGAGTGAACAGCTCATGTTGCCAAGTAAATCCCAGTTTTTTTTTAATTTGACGCACCTCTCTTGTAACATATTCTTCTTTGTTCATTTTCATTTTATCCAAACTTCAAATAATCCTCCTTAGGCACGATGTCATTGCCCTTTGCTATATACGAGGACGGAACAGCGGATGGTGATGGAGATTTTTTCGGGCCCAACCCGGCAGAGGACCCAGCGGAGGACAACAATGACGACGGCCCGTTGGTGTTAGGACCTGACGACGGCGTGGAAGTGAGAGTGGAGAATGTCCCTAATTCATCTCAGGTAGCAACGAAAGGCACCAAAGATTCGTCCGGACGAAAGAAAAGGAAATGTTTGTACGGCCGTACATTGAACGGTAGAAATCGAAAAAAGAAGGAACACCCCGCGGGCCGCGACGCTCTCCTTGTCGAGCTTGAGCTCCGGCGCTGCCTCCTCGCGGGGATACACGCGGCTCGTTTGGCTGCTGAGGGTGAGCATTCGCAGCGTGCCGCATCGTCTGCGACAGCCGCTGACCAACCAGGAGGAGCCGCTGCGGGACCGGACGCGACACCCGTACATCAACCGGGAGTAGCGGCCGACGGACCGGAGGTACGCGATCGACCGGGACTAGCCGACGTGGGACTGGAAGCGGCTGCCGTTCGACCGAGTGGGTCCGCCGCCGGTCCGGACGTGCAAACTGCAGATCGACCGGAACGACCTTCCGCCGGACCCGACACGCGATCTGTAGATCAACAGGGAGGAGTATCCTCCGCGCGCGCCAAACATGGAGCTGGGGGTATTGCTGTAGATCGACGTATTGCTGTAGATCGACCGGTAGGACTTTCCGCAGGACCGGATGCGGTATCCTTAGATCAACAGGGTGGAGTAGACTCCGCGTACGCCGAACATGCAACTGTGGGTTCCGGCGCGGACACACGCGCTGCCGATCGGGCGAGTCACGCTGCCGGTTCCGGCCCCCGGCTGAGGAAGCGGAGGCGGCCCGAGGCCCATGACATTGTTGCGGATCACCGATCAAAGAAGCGGGTAGCGCCGGCGTCTGTACCTCTCGCCGGAGCCTCTCCAATCTCGGAAATCACTCAACCTGCACAAAAGAGGAGTAGGTCTGTATTGCAAAAGTTAAATCGCTCTAACACTAAACTCACCAAATCCATTGAGAAACTATGCTCGGAAAAGTCGCAACTGAAGTCGCAGTTGGCGGATGCTAGAAAGAAAATAGTTAAATTGAATGCGGCTAGCATTAAGAAGGACAATGATCACGCTCGCGAAATAGATAACCTGAACAAGGACAGAATGTCGAAGGAAAAAGATCACGCCCGCGAAATAGATAACCTGAATAAGGACAGAATGTCAAAGGAAAAAGATCACGCTCGCGAACTAGCGGAAAAGGACCGCATAATTTCAACAAAGGAAATTGAATGCACTCGTGAACTCGCGGCGAAGGAAGAGGAGTACGCCCGTGAACTCGCTGCAAAGGATAATAGAATTAAGACTATACATGAATTACATCGCGAGGAGATAGCTAAGTTAAAAGAGAAATTGGATAAGATGGCAAAACAATTGCAATCAGTCCGCAAAGCAACCAACATGGTAAGGTTTGGAACTACTTTCGCGCTTGAGCAGCAGCGGTCTTGATCTCACCCCGATCGCACCATTGCTTACTCCAGGTGATAGCTGAGAAGTTCGAAGAGTCGGATGCAGCAGAGGCACGCGCCAAGGCAGCCGACCAACGCGCTTTGTTGGCGGAAGATCGCAGAACTCAAGCCGTCCGCGACGAGAGAAAGGTAGCGTCTGTTCGCATAGCTGCTAAAACTCGTAATCTTGACCTGCGCGCACGTTGTCTAGCAGATCAAAATACGGAGATTGCTCGCCGTTTAGCAAATCAACAGGTAGAGTTTGAAACCAAACTGAAAGCAAGCCAACACCAATCTGATAAAATCGTCGAGGCCCTCCAAACAACAGTATCTTCATTGGAGTATGAAAACCGAGTCCTGAGACAACGATCCGCCCAGGATGCGAACAGAGATAAGGCAATCAAGTCCCTTCAAGCAACCGTATCATCGTTGGATTCGGATAACTGCATCCTGAGACGACGTTCCGCTCAGGCCGAGAATAGAGTGCGTTCCACACAGGATGAGAAACAGTCTCTTAAACGGCAATTAGACACCACTAAAGATGAACTTACCACGAGCGAGCGTTTAAGGAGAGAAACGGAGAAGAATTACTGTGACCAAATTGCAGCGTTAAACAAGAAGTTGGATGCGGAAAATGCCCAAAATCATGTATGTATTCTGTACAGTCTAATTTGATATTTATAATTGTCATGTTATGAGCCTCATCTTTTGTTTGATACATCATTTCCTTTTTGCAAAGAAATTAACATCCTGGTTACCTAAAATTATTCAAAAAGTGCCCCGAAGGCAAGGAGGTCTCGAGTGGGACGAGGTTATGACTCAACTCGTCCTGGAGATGCACTCGCACCGAACCCCTGCTGAGTCTATACCCGCCAACATCGAATCTGTTTGTGCACTAATCTCGCCTAACCGGGAACTTGTGAAGGAATCCCCATCGGCCTCGTTCGTTCGAGAGTGCCGAGGTGTTCTCGCTGTATCAACGCTCACACTCGGTGCAAAGCAAATAGCCGAAGCCCCGAAGATCGTCGGCGTGAACTCCGACGGGACAAAGCGAAGGGGGGCGGGCCTAGACAACGCGTCGATTCGTATTCTCCAGGAAGCGGGGTTTAAGAATGTATGCCTTAACTCTTTCATTATCTGCAAAGATGGCACCGGTGAGGAACTCTGCGCGGGTATCATCCGCGCGTTCAACGACGGTGCCAAATTCCTGGCCGGCTGGCGCGAGGTCGCCAAGAGAATGTATCCCGACGATGAATCGTTAATGGAAGAAATTCCGTCGCCGGACCGCCTAGGCCTTGGGCGACTCGCACGTGAGAAGGTGTGGATCTTGACGGACGGATGCCCAGCGGCGACCAAGTTCAGAAGGCTGTTTAAAGAGGCAATTGCCGAGGCAGGTAAGCGGATGGGCCTCACCGATGAACAAATCGTTACTTACACGGTGGATTGTTGGCAGCACATGCGGTGCGTCTGGGGTGGAGCGGCGATTCTAGATCTGAAGGAACACATGACAGAGATCCTGTCCGATGACCTCCGCGCAATCCACCCGATGCTCAGGGTAACTGCGGATGTTGGGAATTTGTGTCTTGCAGTAGAAAAATACTTCAGCCTGCAGGCAAATTATCAGAAGGTAGGAAACCGATTTGAAGACTTTCTCTATTGAAGACTTTCTCTTTTCTGCGATTTCTCACTGTTGTATTCTAATTCTCTACCAAAGGGCAAGGGAAAGGAGTTTCACCAGTGGCTGCCGAAGGGGACCTATCTTTGGCCGATATGGCGCGCCTGTGGTGGCGCTCGTCAGGACGGAGTGACGGAGGGGGCGATGACAATCCTGATGAACATCCCTACATTCGTCGCCTTCCTCCGATGGCGCTACGAATGCGACAAAGGCGAGGGAATTTTGGAAAAAAACCAGGCGATGATTTTCATGTGTGTTGAGCTTGTTGCGCAATTGCGCATTCTGACAATCTACCAGCTCGCCGTCGTTATACCGCATCGATGGCTGGCAGCCCGATGTGGGAGCTTGTCTGAATGGGGATTTGGGGTTGCGGACATGGCCGAGACTGTCGATCTTCTCGACAAGGCCTTCGAGGCTATCATCGCGAACCCGGAGCTTTTCCTCGACGACGATTTCATGATGAATATTTTCAAGCCCATCGTCGATAGAATACCTCCCTTCAAACAGTATCTCATCCACATGTTTGAGGAGAAGACCAGCAATCCCGTTGGATGCTGGGGGGAGGAGGATAAGGTGATCCCCTATGACCAGATTCGCGCCGCCGTTTTTTTTCCCACGCGTGTCGACATTCGACAGACACATGATTTGTGTCTCGAGTTGGGTGTTAGGTGGGCGATGTCCATGCGTCGCGAGTTTCGCGACGAAAGAAAGAATACCTACAACTATCTTTCGGCATCGGGCGGTGTCGCCAGCATTGCGAAAATCACGGAGGAGATGCGCACCGACGGCTACGGTATTGATGGCAGCAATAGCGTATGCGAGTCTCTTCATGCCGCGTCAACAGACTTGCTAGTCGTTTTCGGAACAATTCGTCTTGATTATTGTGCAGCGACTGGAATGACCCGATCTAATAACGACTATGGCCGCGCCCACAAGAATAAGGTTAGCGGCCGAAAGAGGACTTCGACAAGGGACAAGAAGAAAACAGGCGCATACGAGGTGGGGGCGCACCACAAATTGTCTCCTAACGCACAAACTTCTTTGATAAGATACGCAAAGGAAAAGGCTAAGGAACAGAAGGAGCGCTTCGACAAGTACCTGAACGAGCAATTTCAAACAGAGATGGGCAAGGCGGAGGAGAAAAGGGTGAAGTTTTTAGATGCACGAATGGAAGGTTGGTTAGATTCTCGGTTTCAACTTGATCTTTATCACTCACCTCGTCGTTGGAAAACACCGGAGCAAGCGAGACGGGAGTTGGCGTCGATCAGGTCCGAGGCCGAAAAGCTGCGGATTATAAAGCAGCAAATACTGATGTACTACCTTGGGCTCGGAATTGAAGAGGCTCACCATGCGTGGAGCGAGGGCGATCACGTTTTCAGCTCAGGAGAGCTTTTGAAGTGGCTGATCGACACGGTGATGCCGCTGGCAGCAAAGCTGGACGAGGAGAGGCGTCTTCCATCCGAGCCCACGGTCGAAGGGAGATGCTTGCCGGTACTTCCAAAGCTAGGAACTATGTCTGATCTGGGAGTTGGTTGTGTAGGCACCGAAGGGAAAGAGATGGAGAGATTTAAGGAACGGTGTGGCAAGGAGTATGCTCGTCGCGTGGCAAGTGGAGAAATTGATCTTTTGTCCGAGATGCAGGCGCTGATTCCCCCAAAGCGAGATCAGGAAATGGTAGGATTTGAAATAGAGATGTGGTTTGGTCATCCAACAAATGACTGGTACCGGGGCAAAGTAGTTGAGATAGTCAACAGCAAGACAGATCGGGTCAAGATTAAGTGGGATGAAGCAGGACTGCACGCGGATGACCCGACCGAGACAGTGGAAAAATTGAAAAATGCCAAATACAATCCAAATACTACGAGCAAGGGAGCTTGGAGGCAATTTTTTAAAATATAGGAATTCTGAATTCGTATTAGCATTTGTCGCATTAATTACTTATTACTCATCGGCAGCAGGATAGGGCGCTAAGTGCTAATTTGGGAGAATTGGCACAATTCTTTGATATTTATTAACCAAATTTGGCCAATTTTTGGACGATTTGGTCATTTTGTTGGATTTTTACAAATTTTGGTCACTTTTTGGTGAATTTTGATGGTTATTGAGTCACGGAGGACGTGATAGATCAATTTTCTTGCATAATTGTGCATCAAAGCAGTTAGTTTTGCCACATTTGTCATGCAGAATCAATGTTATGGGTGTACATGGCTTACAAACAGCCAGTGGTCGCCATCACAGAAAAATAGCTCCGACTATCGGAAGCTCGGACAAAATTGGAAATTTTGAGGGCAAAATGAGGAGGTTCTGGTCAAAAATTCCAAAAAGTGACAAGACAAGCTTTCCTAGTTAGGCAATTTTGTATACATCTGAGGCTTCACAAAGAAAAATTGGAACACTTTTTTGACCGGGAAAATCTCAGCGTGGCTCCTACCACTTCTGTTGCCTTGCCATTTGCCATGGTCATCATTTCCCCCTAGTGACGGATCTGCAGTGAAAGATTGCCTGACTGATGACGCAAAAAAAAGATCCTCAACACACCCCAGAACGCTTTATCAGGGTTTACGGTTATTCTAGTTAGCCAGGTCAGTTTAGTATCTAGAGTCAGGCGTAAATGGGCAGTTGGTGGGGGCACGCCCTGCGCGTGCTTTTGCACCTACCACAGGCGAGACGGTGGCACTTATACTATCACGACATCCCTCCCCCGCGGCCGAAATCTCATCCACTCTGACCACGACAAAGGTACTATGTCCTCTGGCTAATGCAACGCTACTGGGTACCTCCACATACCCGAGTGCCTTGCATGTGATTGAGACAGGCTAAAGCTAACCTAAGGTACGTAAGGTATGTATAATCATGATTCTCAGGGCTCAAAACAGAGCTCTCGGCTCTCAGTAAAACCATTCCGGGTGTTCTTTGTTGGGTTCTGTTTTCAGGGAATGCCGAGGGCAAACCTCTGACATTTTTTTCTCCTTAGCCTGGGCGAGTGCTCAAAAACGAGCAAATGAATGCAAAGTAGTGTGAAGAAGCACTCATTTCGATCAATGTTTTTGCCTCGATAAATAAAAGTTGACATTGCATGCAGAAATAAATTTCGCCCGCCTCCGCCCCAACTCAAATTTTGCCGCGCCATTGCCGTACGTTACGACGACCAATCCCCTCCTCCCGCTGCGGCGCGCACCGGAAGCGAAGCGGTGTCTGCCGCGCCGCCGCCAGCGGCCGCGCCCGGCTTCGTCGGTTGTCCGCCCAACCTGCCACTTCCTGCCGGCTCC
>JALLOW010000560.1:0-11243 GCA_036939715.1 Shionodiscus oestrupii
GCGGGAGAAGTGCGCGGTGCTTCCAGGTGGAACCAAAATTTTCCGGAACCCTCATGTTGGCCTCGCAGGCCCAGGTCTGCCAACAGGCGGCTAGGGCGCCGCAAAAACTAAAGAGAGAGAGTGATGCTTTCTAACAAACTGAGAGAGTCGTGTTTGAATGTCCCTTTACTCTTCCTTTAAGGTATGACTGATTCTGGGGGCTCAATGCAATTTGGCCATGTGACAAGCACCCAGATCTCAGTCAAATCATGGAATTATATCATGATTGATAGAAAGATCAAAATATACATCATCGAGTCTAAATATTAATGATATTTGGGGGGCATAATTTTAGCCCCCTTTTTTGGGATTTTTTTCCTGATTTCTGACCCCTTGTGCCGCCGCACCCTGCAGAAACACTCCCAGATCTCGGACCGACGGAGGAATTTCCAAAAATCCAAAGTAAGATTATACATAGTTCTGCTATTTACCTACTTAGGCGGTTCTGAAAAGTGCAGTTTAGGGTCAAAACCACGATGCCCTACCAAAAACGCCAAAAGACGGCCCAAATTGGACAAAAACGACACTTTTCCAGCTTTTTTTGGTGAGGCATCATCATCGTGCCCGTAAAGTGCACATTTTTTCAGAAACCCCTAGGTCAATAGTAGAACTACAATCGTACGTCAGCTTTTTTTAATTCCTCCGTCGGGCTAAGATTTTGGGCCGTTTCTGCTAAAATTTTGGGCAAAACCGATCAGAAATTAGGAAACGGTGAAAAAAGGGAACGAAAAATTCACCCCCCTCAAGTTTTTACTACCTTTCTAGAATTAAGATTTACCGTAGATTATGATTTTGCTATCAAACATGACCAAACTCTATGTATGATCTGAGTGAGATCTGGGCGTTCAAAGTTGGCACCCAAAACTTGAAAATAGGCAGAGTCATACCTTAAAATATTATTCTACGACAAATGAGCGACAGAATCTGCTTTCCCGAGCTGTGACCATTCATATGGGTCAGACCCAAAATTTGTAGTTTTCACTATTGTGACAGTATCATATTCAAAATAATGAGAGGGTAGCCTGAACTTTTGAATAAAAAGAGATCAACGTTCAGAAACTAACAATATCGAATAATTTTTGTTCCATAGATAAGTTGGCTGAGTAGGTAATGTACTGAAACTATTTTCACTCAAAAAATACACTATCTAAACCGGTAGGTGTCCTGAATACATGAGGTGTATTCTCTCCTATCTGTCAAAGAACCACAGATAGAGTTAATCTCAGAACAGATGTCTGGTCAAAAAGTAAAGGGTTTATCTGCGTTTCTTCTGGTGAGCACATGGTCATCCACGTCAGAACACAGAAATATTGGGGAGAGCTTTGCATGTGCAACCGTGTTGAACCTATTTAGAATAATCTCTCAAAAATAGTATGGTAATTCATCCATAGTTACGCTCTTTTAAAACTCACTCTTTCTAAAATGCGTCCCAACTGCTGACTCACTCCCAACTGTTGTTCAGCGCGCTAAACTTGACATCCAGAACTTCCAGTGGTGGAAACCTACGAAGCTCACTTGGGGGGGGTGCGACGTGCGAACGAACAACGAACTTCCCCGCGCCGCGGTGCCCCTCTCCGGTACTGGCGCCGGCGCGTCCCGGTCGCTGTAGCCGCCGCGAGGAGCGGACACCGCCGCCGCCGTTGTGCGGGTCTGAGCGTGGGGCGCGGGGACGACGGAGACCATCCCGGCGCGCCAGCCGCGGAGACCAACAGTCGCCGACGACCGACGGCAGCCGGACGTCGCTGCTTGCGCCGGAGCCGACGCGCCGTCGCTGACTCCGCCTGGAGACGCACAAGGGCGAGGCCACGAGCGCGCGCTGCTGCTGCCGTCGCCAACTGACGGGGCGGATGCGTCGCAGCCGCTCGCGTGCGAGGACCGCCGTCGCCAATCAGGTGCGGGGACGCCAGCCCCGCAAGCGAACTGGGTGTTCCTTGGGGGAGGCCGTGACCAGCAGCAGACTGGCGGGGACCGCAACGGGGGGCGCGACCAGCAACAGCCGCCGTAGCCGCTGATCGCGCCGGAACCACCGCGCCATCGTCGCGGCTCGCTCCCGAGGACGCACCAGGGGAAGGCAGTGACACCGAGACCAACAGCTGCCGTCGCTACTGCTGCTTGCGACGAAGCCACCGCGACGCCGCCGCTCGTCTTGCGACCGAGGAGGCGAGAAGGGGAGACCGCGTCGAGGCCGCCAGCAACTACGCCCGAGAAGTCTAGTGGGGGAGGGCACGAGCAGCTGAGGCCGGAGGAGGTCCACGAGGGAGGACGCGCCCAGCAGCCAGCGCCACCGCAGCCAGTCGCGGAGCCACTGCACCGTCGTCGATCGCTGCTAAATTTGCACGCGGCGAGGCGGCGAGTGGGGGAGGTCAGACCCGAGGAGGCTTGGAAGGGAGGCCGCAGCCAGAGACTGAGGCCTCCCCCGCTGCACGCGCTTAAGTTAACTTAAGCCGCAGCACCGTCGCCGCTCTCGCCCAAGGACACGTGGGGGGAGAGCGCGCCGCCGCCGCTGATGCCACTTGTGGCCGGCTGTCGCCTCTCGTGACTGTGCGGCTCCCGACCGAGGAGGACTGGGACCGTTGTGATGAGGACCATGGCGAGGGACGCGAGGATGGAGCCACCATCATGGGCGTCGTTAAGAGTAGTAAAGCATTATGGAATGCAATCTGGAGATGCAGTGTGTATCATTAGACCAATTGACAAAGTAAAAAGTAGTCGAAATTAAACTTATTTAAGTAAAATTGAATGTAAGCACAAAAGGGGGAAATGTAACAATCTCACTATTGTTAGCCTACTCTTTGAAAGATATCAACTCTTTGAAACATTTTAGAAGTTTCTAATTTGTTTCAAAGAGTGAGACAATATTTCAAAGAGTGACGCACATTTTTCAAAGAGTGAACTTTCAAAGAGCCTAACTACGGCGCCATGTATGGTACACACCCATCCAGAACATCCGAAACCCAACTCCAGCCCTTCTCCGTAACTTTTGCTCTTTAGCGTTTGATAGTTTTCCCGCAGCTGCCAGTGTCACTCACTCGCACCAGTTTTTGGTTGCCGGTACCTGAATTTCAGATGCTCTGGGTCTGAAATCCCGGCCTCGATTTTTTCAAAGACACCGCACATGTTTTTTAGACCCTTGCAAGTTAATTTTGTTGGCTAAATACAGTTTTGCTAGTGTACTGGCCTTTTCACTTTCGGTCCTCTGGCCCCTGAGACGTCTGCCCTCTTCGAAGTTTGGCGCGCCCTTTACTCGTTAGACACTGCACGTATTTTTCAGACCCTGAAAGATGATTTTGCCAATTAAACGACGATCATCAGGCGCTTTAGCGTATGAGTAAAAAACGAACTGAATTGAGGGTCACCCTGGCAATTGATTCCTCCGCAGTAACCTCTACTACTTATTCCTACGTGGAAAAGTTCAAACCTGGTCTGCCTGAGCTGCCAACGAACTAAATCATCTTTGCGGTTGCGGTTGCTTTCAGTTTCAGATTTCAAAAAGCAACAATGCCGGGCTGCGGCTCTGCCGTCTCCGCTCGGCCACCGCCACCGCCACCGCCGCCGCCGCCACTACCACCGCCACCGCCACCGCCACCGGCGCTGCCGCTGTCACCAAAACGGTCCCGGCTGCACAACCGCCGCCGCTGCCACCATCGTTGCCGTCTCGCGGGCAGCAGTAAGAGGGGTAAGAGACAAATATGTTTGGAGTTTACATGTTTATTTTGTATTCCTATCTCGCCGCTCACCATCTTTTATTTTTCTATTTCTCCCCGCAGATGTAATACCGCCCCCAAAATCAATGAACGATGGCATGGCAATCTCCCGCGACGAATGATGGGAATAGACACGGGTAACGCGCTCGGAGTTTTTATGTTTGTTTTGAATTTTTATCCCGTCACTCACCAAATCCTCTTCTTCTGTTTATACCCGCAGAAACCCCCACCCCGCGAGCAACAATCAATCAACGCAGCCCGGGGATGTGGTAAGTCTCATTTTCCGTTTTCAAGGTTGAAAATACTAACACCGATCTTTGCTTCATATCTCACTCAGACATTGCGGAAGGCCTCAATGACCCCGAAACACCTATCGCGCGCTACAGAGTTAACGAAGAGGTTGAGGAGCAGGGGATACGGTGTGATCTTTTTCTTTTTTCATACAGATCAAAACAAACATCCATCTTTCATTCCTTTTCATATGTCGTTGTCGTTTCAGACTCGGAAAGTAGGATTACAGAAGGCCTTACTGCCCCCCCGACACCAATCGCATGCTGGGCACTTCTGGAGGGGGTGAAGGGGAAGGGGATAAGGTAAGGGTGCTTGTCTTTATTTCATGTTTAACAGTACTAATATCGATCTTTCTTTCCCGCCGTCATCGTTGTTGTTCCACTGCAGACCTGATAGTGGCTTCCGTAATGGGGGCATGGCCCTCCGACGGATTGATGGAATGGGTCGAGGGCTTGAGGTAGAGCCCTCGGTCGTCACCGCCGGGGCACTGCAGCCGTCGCAACCGCCGAAATGGTGGCATGCCATGGCGAACGGTGGTCGCAGGGCTGGCAGGGGCCCGGAAAGTGGCTTTCGTAATGGGCGCATGGCCCCTCGACACAGATCGCTTGGTGGGGAATGGTGGAGTGGGTCGAGGGCTTTAGGTAGAGCCCTCGGTCGTGTCCGTCGCGGCGCTACAGCACTTACTTGTTACAGCAGTAACAGCGGTGGATAGTAACTAGATAGCAATAGATAGCCATGAAAATAATATGTTCAGTTAATGGTATGCACAGCCTTGGCCTCTGTACTTCAGATGCCCAGTAGCTAAGTTTTCATACCTGAGGGTCTGATGTTTTATCGCGATAGGGTCTGTTTTATTTCGTGCGACGAACAAAATTACGCCTCTAGCTTAAGATGACCCACTGAAAAACAACCGTATAAAATTTTACGTGTTAGGGTCTGTAATTGGGTTACGGATGAACAACATTTTTGCCCCCTGAAGTTAATTCTGCAACAGAGCCATTGTTGTCGTGCCCTCCACCAATATTGTATTACTCCCCGAAGCAACACGCGTAGCAAGGTCACTACGTGAAAAAGGCAGAGTCATACCTTAAAATATTGTGTTAGGACAAATGAGCGACAGAACCTGCTTTCCCGACCTGTGACCATTCATATGGGTCAAACTCAAAGCTCGCATTCATCACAATTATGTCAGTATTATATTAAAAACGTTGGGAGAGTAGCCTGAACTTTCGAATATAAAAAAGGGTAGCCTGAACTTTCGAATACAAAGAAATCAAAGTTCAGAAAATAACAATATAATATAATTTTCGTGTCATGGATAAGTTGGCTAAGTAGGTATTGTACTAGGACTGCTTTCACTCAAAAAATGCATTATCTAAACCGGTTGGCGTCCTGAATACATACATTTTAGAGTGTAAGTATGATAAAACATGCAAATTAGTAACTATTTATATCAGGTGTATTCTCTCCCATCTGTCGAAGAACCACAGATAGAGTCAATCTCAGAACAGAGGTCTAGTCGACAAGTAAAGGGTTTGTCTGCGTTTCTTCTGATGAGCACATGGTCGTCCACATCAGAACTCAGAAATATTGGGGAGAGCTGTGCATGTGCAACCGTGCTGAAACTATTTAGAGTAATCTCTCAAAAATAGTATGGCACACACCGATCCAGAACAATGTGTTTGCCCCTAAGTAAAGTTCATTCTGCAAAAGAGCCATTGTTTTCGTGCCCTCCACCAATATTGCATTACTCCCCGTGGCAACATACGTAGCAAGGTCACTGTCACGCTCTCCTTCCCCGCCGCGCGGCCTTCTCGTCGTCAAGACAAAACATTGAACTGAGCTCGCTCAGCGTCGCCTGCTTCTTCTCCACGCTCTCCGCCCGCCGCAGGTGGGACATGGGACCGTGCAGCATCTTGTTCACGATCCCCCGCGACAGCCGCTCCACGGCCTCCAGCTCCCGGTCCGAGAAGTTGTCGTTCTGGGACAGCTTCCGGGTGCACTTCTTGAGCTCCTCCTGCCGGAACATGTTGGCGCGCTCCTGGAGCTGGTTGATGGTGGGGATGGCCGAGAGGGACTGCCGCCAGCCGATGAAGGAGGAGGCCTCCTCGCGGAGGAGGGTCTCGGCCTCGATCATCTCGCGCTGGCGCATGGCGGTGTTCTTGGCGACGACGGCCTTGAGATCGTCGACGTTGTAGGGCACGACGGCGGGGAGCTGGCGAAGGGCGGGCCGGACGGTCGCGCGTGAGAACGACGTGGGATCGGCCTCGCCGCGCAAGAAACCCGAGCGCAGCCCGGCATTGTCAACTTACGTCCCCGCTATCCGGCCCGATATTCCTTGGGACGGCGATGTCGATCAGCATCAACGGTCGCCCGCCGTCCAGCCCGTTTTCCTCCAGCAATCTCTTGTCGACGACATAGTCCGGGGAGCTCGTGGCGGTGTACACAATGTCGCTCCGCGCCACGGCGTCCCACAGCCCGTCCTCCAGCACGATGTCGATCTCCACGTCGGGGAACTGCGCCTGCAGCTCCCGCGGGCGCGGCAGGGACCGGTTGACGACGGTGATCCGCTCCAGTCCCCGGCTGGCGAGGTGGGTGATCAGCAGCCGCGTCATGGTGCCGGCCCCCACCACGCACAGCCGCGCCTCCGAGAACGGCAGGTGCAGGTCCGGCAGGCACCGGGCCTCGCTCAGCTCCACGGCCGCGCTGGAGATGCTCACGCTCCCCTTGGAGATGGCCGTCTCGCTCCGCACGCGCTTCCCGGCCGCGACGGCGTTGTTCAGGAGGCGGCTCAGGACCTTCCCGCCGCACCCGTCCCGCTCGATCGCGCGCAGGTGGCACTGGCGGACCTGGCTCAGGATCTGGCCCTCGCCCACGACCAGCGAGTCGAGCCCCCCGGCCACGCGCATGAGGTGGTCGACGGCGTCGTCCCCCTCGAGCATGAAGACGTTGCGGCGCAGGACGGACACCGGCAGGCCGGACCGGCGGGCGAGGTACTCCGTGACGCACGCGTTGGCCTCGCGGGCGTCGCTGGCGGCGAAGTAGATCTCAAAGCGGTTGCAGGTGGAAAGGATGGCGGCCTCCTCGACCTGGCCGGTGGCACAGAGGAGGTTTGACTGGTCGTTCCACTCAGCCTCAGGGATGGCCAGCTTTTCTCGGACCTCGACCTGGGCATGGTGGATGGAGAGGCCGATGACGTGCACCTGGAGACCTTTCGAGGCGAGCTCGAGACGTTCCTAGTGGAAAGAGTTTGAACCAATGAATAAGAAGTATGGAGACACGCAAGAAAGCGAAATCTGCAGCAACATCGTTCAAGTGGCCCCCAAGACGAGGTTACTGGTTGGGACGAAACAACATGCAAAGCGCTGTGCAAGTTTACAGCCAATTTCATGTTGGTCAAAACTGCTTCGCCTGATGTGATCCAAGCGCGAGCAACCCCCTGTACGCCGCTGGGGAGCGGCCCTTACAAATACCGAAAATGGGCTTGGCTTTGCGGCGTGACTTGACAAACGGCGAGAGTTTCACAAAATTAAGATGTTCGCAATTTTTCGGGAATGATTCATTCCACGGACAGCTTTTTAGAGTAAGTCACCCTCCCCAGACGAGGGTGCGAGCGTGGGTCTTGTCAGCACGTCAGCCGGACTAAACACCTAGCAAACCTGCAAGTTTGCGAAAGTTTGCGAGTTTTCTTAAACCAAAGCTTTTCCGCTTGGCGAGGGTGTGCAAGGCGATCTATTTTTGGTTTTTCTAAACATAAACCTTTCCACACTTTGAACACTTTTTGTCGGATACCGAACCAAGCCAAGCTCAAACACCGATTTTCGAGCAAAGGGGAAGGCACCGCAGGCGTTCCCCCCAAGCTCAGACTTCAGGCGGCAGGCGAGGAACTCTCGCAACGTCCCACAACATTCGAGTTGACGGGCGTCGCGGGCGTCGCGTGTTCGCGTGCACGCCTCTGCCGCGGTCGCCCTCTCCGGCAAACCGCCCCCCGCCCCGCGGAGCCCTCCCCCGCGCGGCGCTCGTCGGACCGCCCGCGCCCCCCCCCCGAAGGTCCCGGGGACGGCGACGCCGTCGCCGCGCCGGGGAGGGGGCCGGCGCGCCCGCGGAGCGGCCTCCCCGTCGCCGCGGACGGGGCGGAACTCGCGCGTCTCGGCCGAATTCCGGGATGCCGGCGAACGCCAGCCTTGGAAATGAGACTTCTTCGCGAGCCGCCGCGGCTGCGAACGGCCGCCGTCGACGTATTCTCCGTTCGAAACCGCACTGGCGAAGCGTGCTCGGTTTCTCCTGCGACGCAGGAGACGCGGAGCTACGGGGTTGGGTCCGTTTGCCGGCCTCGGTCTCACCGTACGTTCCCAATGCGTCTGGCCTTCACCGGCGATCTGGCCTCGACCGGCGAGCCTGCGATTCGCCGGAACACTTTATTATGGTGGGGACGGGTTCCTACGTGGGCGTGCCACCCCTGGATTGCGCTCCTGCGCAACTGATCCAGCTCGTTTGGTCGCGCGCGCTATTGCATCTGATCCGCCAGGATGTCCTCCTCAAAAAGGTGCAACCCCTTGTGCAACCCCTGGCTCAACCCCCAGGCAACCCCGGCGGGCAACGCTCTCCTCCGAAAATTCTTGGTTGGATGGCCCGTCGACCTCCCGGAGATCCCAGTGATGGATGCGCATGATCTTCGCTGCCGGGGAGGGACGCAGCGCCCAAGATCAGCGTTTCGTCGTGATTCTGGGGGGCTTGAAGCGATTGTGGCAAATTTGACATGCAAGAAAGCGAAATCTGCAGCAACATTGTTCAAGTGGCAGGCCCCGAGACACGAGGTTACTGTTGGGACGAAACAACATGCGAATGTTGCCCTGTGCAAGTTTCCAGACAGCGTCATGTTGGTCAAAACTGTTTCGCCTGATGTAATCCAAGCGCGAGCAACCCCCCGTACGCCGCTGGGGAGTGGCCCTTTCAACTACCAAAAATGGGCTTGGCTTTGCGGCGTGGTGGCAAGTTCAGGAGAAGTCGAAACTAACAAACGGCAGAGAGCTGTCGCAAAATTAAGATGTTCGCATTTTTTCGGGAATGATTCATCTCCACAGACAGCTTCTTGTCGCCCTCCCCAGACGAGGCTGCGAGCGTGAGTCTTGTCCGCACGTTAAACTGGATTAAACACCTAGCAAAACTGCAAGTTTTCGAAAGTTTGCGAATTTTCTTAAACCAAAGCTTTTCCGCTTGGCGAGGGTTTGCTCGTTCGGCGATCTATTTTTGGTAGCAACAGCTTTTCCGCGTAAATATGGGTGCGGCTGACTGGCATGCATGTGAAGTGATACTGTGTGTGGACTCGCACTTTCTGAAGTCTTAATTCATGCTTTGTCCGAATTCATACTTTTTCTGAATTCGCCTGCAAAATCGCGAAAAAGCGCGCTTCCGCCTTGGTTCGAACCCAGAAGCTGCGTTTCAATGCGGCGGGTTAGGCACCCTCAGACCCCGACGCGAGAGCAGGCACGAAATAAATATCTCAAGAGCAATATTTATACCGGTGAGTTTTTTACACCCCTGGCAGAAAAACAGTGTTGACCCCCAGCCGGCGTCAAAATTTGCGCCGGCTGCGGGTCGTTGAGGTTTTGCACCACCCAAACCCTGGAAAAGAAGAGTGAATTTTCGAGAAAAACGCGAAAGAATGAACCCGCTCTCGGGCAGGACCGACCGACGCCGATTTCGGTCGATTTTCGTATTTTTCTTGAACCAAAGCTTTTCCGCTTGGCGAGGGTGTGCGCGTTCGGCGATCTATTGTTGGTCGCAACAGTTTTTTTTCTAGATATAAACCTTTCCAAACTTGGAACACTTTTTGTCGGATACCGAACCGAGCCAAGCTCAAACACCGATTTTCGAGCAAAGGGGAAAGCACCGCAGGCGTTGTTCCCCCCAAACTCAGACTTCAGACGGCAGGCGAGGAACTCTCGCAGCGTCCCACAACATTCGAGTTCACGGGCGTCGCGGGCGTCACGTTTTCGTTTGCATGCGCCTGCTGCAGTCGCTCTCTCAGGCAAACCGCCCTCCGCCCCACGACGCCATCCCGCGAGTGGTGCTCCTGGTTAGACTGCCTGCACCTTCCCCCACCCCAAAGGTCCCAGGCACGGCAACAACATTGCCGTGCTGGGGAGGGACCCAGCGCGCCCGCGGATCAGCCTTCTCATCACCGCAGACGAGGCTAACCTCGTAAGTCTTGTCCGAGTTTCTGGGCGAAACACCCTCTAAAATTTCAGAGCTTTTGTAAAACTTGAAACTAGTCATAGAAGAAAGGTTTTTGTTGGTGTGATCATTTTCAGAACCAGAAAATTTCTTCCGCGAAAATGAAAACCTTTCACATCTTTCGAACTTTTTGCCCAAGACAAAACCCAGCAAAAGGGAGTGATTTTTCGAAAGTTTGCAAATGTTCTTCAAATGAAGGTTTTCGCGCTTCCTGGCGTTGTGCGCGTTATTCTCGTCTATTTTTAGTCACAAGAAAGAGTTTCTTCCGCGGAGATAACACATCCGGTGGGATCAGAGGCGGACAAACAATAGGGATCGCAACAGGCTTGACCCGCCCCCCACGTTCGGGAGGAGAAGGGGAGCGCTGGGCGCAGAATTGCTCTGAGTTCGGATTCCCGGAGGCAAGGGAAATGTTAGCCCCTGAACCCCAAGAACCCGGCACAAACGTCCACGTAGGATAGATACAAGGATGGATACGAGCGAAAAAAACTAGCCCGGAGACTTGTACGCTCTTGCCGGCAAAGGTTGGCCGAAGAAAAATGCGGTAACACTGACCCTGACCAACCGGTGGTAAATGACGATGGACCACGTTCTCCGCCGCGAAAGACTTGCCTTCATGGCTCCGCCGCTGCCGTTTCAGAAGAAACTGAGCACTTCGTTCTTGCAGTTTTTTAATGGAGAATACGAATGTCACGGCCATTTGTGACGAGAAGAATTCTTCACATTTTGATGCTGGCAAACGCTAGCCTTCAAAACGAAACTTCTTGACGAGCCGCCGCAGCCGCAAACGGCCGCCGTCAAACGTATTCTCCGAAAACCGCACTGGCAAAGCGTGCTCGGTTTCTCCTGTGACGCAGGAGACGCGGAGCTATGGGGTCGGGTCTGCTTGCCAGCGTCCGTCTTACCATGTGTTCGCAATGCGTCTGGCCTTCATCGGCGACCCGGCCTTGACCGGCGAGCATCCAATTCGCC
>JALLOW010000563.1:0-10996 GCA_036939715.1 Shionodiscus oestrupii
AATAGTATAATAGTATAATAGTATAATAGTACAATAGTATATTAGTATAATAGTATAATAGTATAATAGTATAATAGTATAATAGTATAATGGTATAATCGTATAACCATATAACATTATAATAGTAAGATATTATAATAGTATCTCCAACAGCTGCGTCTGATGGCGCTGGGGGAAGAGCCAAACCTTCGCCACAGCCAATCGATCCTAAGCCGGACGAGACCTCTGATCAGGCTCAGGCGTACGAGACCCTGTTGTCTGTTGACAAGACCATCGTTGATGATGTCCCCGTCAATGAGGGTGACATCACTGATGCCGATCACCCCCGTCCCGGTCCGCGTGTCGCAGACCCTCCCCCTAAGCAAGCGAGTGACCCACCTGGTCAGCATATTGAAGAACAAAATTATGTTGCTTGCAACAAGCCTTCAGGACTTTTTGTTGATACCAGTAATCTGACGACCGACCCTCTCACCAATGTGTATTCAACTACAAACCTCCCGTCCAGTGATTCTGGCCTCTCAACAGTTGTCGGCGGCACGTCTCCAAATCCTTTCGCCGGCCACAATGAATCGACACCACCCATGTCTTCAAATCCTGCCGGCGGGCCCTACAAGGCGTTCGACCCCCCCGTGGTGAGCCCAAGTGTTGGGAGTGAGTCTAACGACGGTCAATACCTCCTTATCTCTCCCAAGGAGAAACGATTCGATTATTTCAAGCATGTCGGTCTTGGTAACATCATCTTTCAAGTGTCGGTGGAATTAACACACAGCGTTAGCGACATGAACATTGGCCGCGCCAATCGTGGGAACATCAGAAAAGTTACCCTCCGGTTGTGCGAGACCGACCTAGAAGGTGTGTTGTGTGTCTCGTGCATTAATAGCAAGGGAGAGGAAGTTCTTCGGGCAAAGGGCCCAAAACCGTTTTGTCAATATGCGCATGTCTATGCGGTCAAAAATGACGATTTGATGGTCTATTGGGATGCCGTCGACGTTTCGGGTTCAACCCATAATGGTACTACGACTAAGACCGGCGAAAAACTTTGTCGTTGGTACTTCAAATTTCAATCCGAAAAAGATGTTCCAGACCTTCTTTACAAAGTATTTCAAGGTGAAATGGAAATCGTAAAGAAATTTTACGAGGAGGATAAATGCTTTCGGCCCGATAAGGCCATCATGCTCCCCCATGACGTGAAAGAGGTTAAAGAAAGCAGCAACCGCATGAATATTGACACTGAAAATGATGAAGACGGAGCTTACGCTGTGGCGGCACCATATGACAAGGATAGTGACTATGAAGAGGAAGGTTATGGGGAATCACAAGAGGTGTAGGTACTATCCAGTCAAGAGTGTGGCGGACAGCGATGGCGACTAATCTGATCGACTTTGATGGTGAAGATTTATATTCAATACTTCTCCATTGTTCTGTCGTTGTCTGAGCCCTTCTTTTGTCTTATACTTGTTAATTAAGGACATGGTGAATTTGTTAAATCACAATATGGATAGAAGTTATTTGTGTAATATTTTGATAAGAAGTTATAAACAAACAGTATTCTATCAGAGTAATATGACTTTTCTCTCTACACTAGACCAAAATCCTAATTGTGCATGTGTGGTGACTGTAGTTACCATACTAGAAAATTTATGCAAGAACATATTTCCCAGGTGTAACGATAACTTCAAATTACTAGTGCAAACATTGAGGTCCAATAATCTCTTAGGGCTTTGCATACATGTTTGATGGCAAAATATAGTTTATAATGAAGTTGATGTGTCTTTCTACTTTCAACCAATCCCCTAATATCTGGCTGGTATCACTTCCAATCTCAGACAAAACATCAACCTCTTCGGCGTAAGGGCATTTTCACAAAACCCCAAGGTTTTAGTCTATAACTATACGTTGAACGTATTTTTATCAAAATTCAACTCTTTCTAAGCTGAAGACAGCCAATTAACTCTTTCGATTGAGTCCCATTTGCTTTCCTACAAGCTCATTCCCGGGGTAGCCCAACCTAAGTGACTCAGATTATCCGTCTCTTCCTCCTTTAGTTCTCCTAAGGAGCAGACAAAGAAGGATTTCTATATGCTCAACATGCTTGATTCTATTTAACAAATGTTCATACTTTTATGGTAGCTTGAACAATCAAAAAAACATTAGCAGTGCTACTCGTGGCACTTACAGCAAAGTTCACGCTCAGATCTTCTAAACGGATGTGAATTACGTTTAAATGTTCTTGTGCATCTGCGAAAATGAGAAAGTGTTACGCACAAAGGTCTAGTTCAATACTATAACCAGGAACAGTCAAAAGATTTTTTGTTGGTATAATGAATATGGTGTCAATGGAAATTTCACTCTCTTTATTTGTATGTTGTTCCAGAGTGATTGTGAGATCGTAAAAAATCTGTAAGGAGCATAGCTGTGTTTTGTAGAGATTTACCACATGCATGTGCCCATGAAAAGACAATGATGATGACTCTGAGCTCAATGATGGCAGTTATAGATAATTACAAGGCATGAGATTGATCATGTCAAAAATAAGAGCTATAATAGTCAATGGATGGGGTGAAAGCACTAGTTAGTGCCATCTTACTTCTTCATATCAAAGCATCATCCTAAAGACCCCTCCAACTTATATTCGAGGAATAAAATCTCAGAGACATTACTCATACAGGACAACCTCAAAAAAGGTTTTGGGTAGCTAGGTTAATGTTCGAGATAGTCTCATAGAGCCAATGTAATTCTTATGTTATCAACCTGAAACTAGTAGTAACCGCATGTGTGAGATCGAGTCATGCCCTGCTGACGCGCCTTTAGCAAGTCCTAATCCCTTTTGGGCAGCCTCCAGTGCCCACACGTGTCAACTTATGTAGCTCCTGTGATTTTTTTTTCTAATTTTGAGAAAATCCATCCCTGTTTCACCAACAAAGTGCCAACACTAACTTGTTTGTAGCCTCTGTGGTGAATTGTGTTGTGTGGGAAAACCTTCCAGCATCTCCAGCAGAGCTTTGTAAAAACCAGTACTGCAAACGGTGCACCCAGGGCCATCCCCGTCGCGGCAGCGGTACCACGAATCACCAAATAGGATGGGGGCCGCTACAGCAGCACAAGTCCACTCCTTCCCCCGATCAGTCCACTACTAAGCCCACCTAAACAACTGTTTTTCGTTGATTAATCGTTGAATTTGCTTTGGCTTTTGGCCACTGCGTAGACGTCGAGCGTGTGTCTGTCAAATTCCCGTCGCACCAAAATTTTTGCTGGGATTCATCCATAGCAAGCGCCACCCATATGATTCCAAAACACCCACAGGGCTCCAGGGAAACCTGCACATTGATCTGCCGCAACACAGCTGCCCGTTTGCGCCCTACATTAGCTCTACTTTGTATTGCGTCACGCGAGCTCAGGTGATTTTAACGTGCCTTTTTGCAGCCGTTGCGGTAAATACTGCATGCTGCACCAAACAATCCACAAAAAACTCACGAGACCACAGATACTAGTCACCCACCAGAGGACGGGTGGTATCGTACATAGGCCTGATACATGAACTCACCTGTAGTTTGGGAGTCAGTTGCAGAGATTTAAAACAATCCCTGACTTGATTGCGTGAAAAAAGGGTCTGCTGGAGTAAAATCGAAACTATGCCTAGGTTATTTTTTCCACTCAAGAGCTTATACAAGTACCAGTTCATACATAGCATTAAGAATCTATAACCTTTAAGAACCCCCTTATAGATCAAACAATCAAAGCCTGCACACCAGCGTACACAAAAGAAGGAAGCAGAACACGACCGCCCATGATTGCAATCTAAGTCGAAGTTAGCGTGGCGCGACGGAGTTATTAGCAATGGTCACCGCGACCATTTTGCACAATCAGATGTACTCTGATGTTGTCAACTAGACCTTGTCCTGACGGTGCTGCGTGCCGCGACTGTAGCGGACATGGGTGACTACGCCGTGGAAAAAGATAGCAAATCGTGGGCGTGACGACAATGCGAGCCGTGCTGGATGGTCCCTCGACTGGCGGTGCTGACGCTGCTAATCGACCTCTTGGTAAGTGGGACCCAGCAGCGCGACTTTATGCTACTTGGTTGTTGCGGCCGTGACAACTACCCATGATTGCGGTCGACGCCAACTCAGAGTCCCAGCTCTTGGGGCGCAGGACAGAGATAGAAAAGTGCACTTTCCCGACCGCGGACGCGTGAGACGGGCGCAGAGGGCTAGGGCCGCCATGTGTGGTGCCCGGGGCGGCTGAGCTCGGGACGGCGCTCAGACGGACTGGACGATAGAGTGCGCGGAAGCAAGAGAAAGTGCTGAGGGACGGGGTGGTAGAGCAAGACGACCCGGCAGGGGACGGGACTGGGAAAGGGCAGGTTGTGGAGGGGGGGGGGGCAGACAGGACACGGCGAATGCAGTAGACGCTGGGGGGGGGCAATAGCGATAGGAACTTGGGGAACGCAGGGCGCGGGGGATGCGGCCAGGGTCGTGGTCATGACTGAAGATGGAACCATTTTTGAAAATAATATCATGCTAAAATCAAATAAGAGCAGGACTCTAATGTACCTGATTATATCATGGGGCATGTATAGTTTTTACTAGCTGACCCATCCTGGGTACATAACAACGTGCCCATAAAGAGGACCAAAGTTTGCTGTCTTCTGAAGACTAGTCAGATCACCCCAGACTTAGTTTTTAAAATCTCTACAAGGAGGAAACTAGTTGATGTCTGCTGGAGCTAAACGGCCAATTAGTGACATAGTTAGTTTTCCAGCAATATACAATGTCAACCCTCCTCCCACAAGCATGACAACGGCACACAAGGCGCGTGGCACAAGTTACGCAATGCTCCCGGTGGAGGTCGTACCACACATCCCTCGCCGCAAAACGAGCATCACATCTTGCCATGATATCCGGTTGCAAAACGAGCTCCGGCGTAGCCAAAGCAGCCACGGCGCTCAGGCCGGCTATTGTCCATCCTCCCTAGCCATACGGAGAAGACTTCCTGTCAGTCAGGGATCAATCTGTGCCTTGCATCATGGCTGCATCTGGGCATACCTCAGGGCTGGCACCAATATCGCGAGGTTGGAAGTGGCATATGCGTGGACCTACTGATGCTCTAGATTGTTTTGGCGTTAAATATTCATTATTTTTACACATATTTCTCAATAATCCTTTAGTCTGTACTATAGAGTGTGTAGATTACTTTGCTAAATTAGATAAACTGTAGATAACTGAAAAGAAGTCAACCATTTTTTTCAGCCAAATCATTAATTTCACTGAATTGAAACTTTAGACTGTTCTAATTGTTCTGAAATATGGTCTACACGAGGGACTATTCATGGTAACTAGCGCTTTGCGCTACTTAGACATGGGGCTTGCTCTAGCGCTTCTGCGCGTCATACATACGGTCTGTAAAAACATATCTGAAGGGAGCGGCACATACATAGTCTCACACATTAAAGCCACCATGTTTGGGTAGAAATTACTGGGGAAATAGTAAAAATGCAATCTTCAGAAAAAAGGCAAACACAACATTATCATAGTTTTACTTAGTTAGATCAAGGTTAGATAATGTGACCACTTCACAATTCAGGTTATCTTTTGCGGTAGGAACAAATATGTAAGTAATGTCAGCTTTGATACATTAGGTATCCCTACTAATGTGGAACTCCCCCAAGATAGATCATCTGACCCATGAACTCACCCTCCTATCTGAAACACTCAATCTGAAGGTGACAAGAAGTCTTTCGTCAGAGCCGTTCTTTAGGCATCATCAACAGGTGATACTAGTCGTAATTTCTTACGTTCACCGAAGACATCCAGAACGGATTTCGCGAGTAATCGTTCATAACTGGGCCGACTGTATGTACACTAAAACTTCTGGTGGGTCGTAAAGTACGATACAATACACCTTTTTCTCGTGACACAATAATCGTGTTTTTGTGCATGCAATGCCTTAGAGTTAGACAGTATCTTTTGTTTCGCGCCGTCTATAGTGATTCAACATGTTCTTTCATCCAATCGCATCCACAATACCGACATTTTTTGGAAAGTTACAAAAGTCCATCGTTTATGGGTGGTATGCCAGCACTTTAGTGGACAATATTGCAAAAGGTCATCGATATTAACAAACTTTTGCTACATGATGTCGATTTCATTTTCAGAGGCGCCTGCTGGATACATAGTAAAGGATACTTTTCTGTACAAATGACTTATTTCATGAAACGCCCAGTTGCAAAGCTAACCTTCTAGGGCTATTTCAATAGCCCCCGCCACAATTACTTGTCGTCAACTATGTGAACTAGAGTCGCGCGGCCTCAAACGGCCAGCAGCGACATCGTGTGGCAATCGCGACGGCCGACAATCCGGTCGTCGCGATGGCGTTGGCCATCGCCATGCGCGACCCTCTGGGCGACGGGCTATTGCGGCGCCTAATCGACGCCCGCGGCCGCGCCGAGCCACCAGATGCTGCCCATGCATGTCCTCTGTCGGATCCGTGCGCGGGATCCGACCGGGGAGATGACAGAAGCTGCCCATGCATGTCTTCCGTCGGATCCGTGCGCGGGATCCGACGCGGGAAATGCATGGGAGGCGATCGGCTTCATTGCCGCCGCCGGCCGAGGCTGCTGTCGTCGTCATCGTCCATTGGAGTATTTCGTTTTTAATTCCCACGTTGGCGTACGTAGGAATAAATACCGATAAACGGTACGCACCGCCTCGACATCCCAAATCCGTTCGTGAGGTTAACCCTAAGGTAACGACCATTTTCGAAAACTTCGAACCCGCACAGATCGACCATATCATGAAATTAGACCATGATTAATAGCAGTATCAAAATCTACATAAGATTCCGCATCTATCCATCGCAAAAGTTTTAGGAGGAAAGTGAGATATGCCCCCCTTTCTTTCAGCACCGCTATTTTCCCTACCTTAGCCGTTAGCGGGCCCTACTAGTAAAAAATTTCAAAATTATTTTTTCGAAATTTTATTGAAAGTCCTATGTGTAGTTTTTTGTCTAGTTTTCATAACTGGTCTCGGAATTTACATCGGACATCGACAGCAAAAGTTATGACGTAAGCCCAGTCTGCAATCCTTGGCTAATCCAGCTGTAGTTGATTCAAGCAAAAGTAGAAATCACCAACATACTATTTCATGTTTTTACTTTGCGGTGCAATTAATAAAATTCTAGCATTGAGAGAGCTGAATTATTGGAAAAAAAGATCAAAAGACAATTGCATTGCAGTGATGCCCAGTGAAGTTAAATAGAACTGAAGTTGGTATTGAAGTACGAACAGAAACAAGACGGAACAGAAAATAATGCATGAAATATCCAGTATAACTAAATAACGAGAGATACATTTTGGTAGAAATTTCGACCAATAGTGATCCATTCAAAAAGTCAATTGACTTACTCTTGTTTGTGATTGTCCGAGATTGGGAAGGATATGTATGCTATACGGTCCTAAGTGCTGAAGAAAGGCAATAGAAGCTGTTACATGAGCGAGTTGGGCAAAAAGGTGGAAAGGTTTCATGCTATCTGGTTGGTTGCAACGAGAAAAAAGATGTAGGTGCAGCTGAATTTTTGTACTGTAGGTGCAGCTGAATTTTTGTACAGTACCCTGTATTTCTTCAGTGAGATTGGCATACTTAAAAGCTACAATGAGCGAGAGATTCAAAAGCTATGGTTCAGCGTTACAGAGATGCTTAACTTGTTTGTAGTTGTTATTAATTCTGCCTTGATGAGAACAAGAATTTTTATGGTCTAAATTAGGATACTGAGAGGTCAATTAGTTCCAAGAGAGCTTTATTAATTCCAATCCACACCCGTATGAGGTTGAGGCGGCGACCGGGCCGTGCGCGGGCCACGGCCGGCGTCTAAACGCCGACCTTGCGTTTGTCAACAGCCAGCAGACCCCTCGCGTGAGAAATAGCACAACGGGTCCTGCCGATTCGCCACCGCCGCCTTTCCCACGTCACACCGGGCAGGCATCATGTGATACATGCTCCACAGCAGTGACCCCGCAAACACCCGGACGCAACGCAACGGGTAGCGCCGATCGGCGGCACACGCCACCAGCACCAGCCGCTTCCGCATCAGAGTCGAGTAATGCCACGGCTACCATGCGCGTCCGATCGTGGCGGATGGTAGTGTTGGCCTTGCGCAGTCAAAACCACCAGGATCACAGTTGACCTAGTACACGCCAGGACGCCTTGCCCCTCCTGGTACGCAAATGTGGATATTCTGGCTGCTATAGGGTTCAACTGGTGTTATAACGGACTAACAACTTTTTTAAGCCCCCAGTTTAGTGCAGAGCCTTATAGTACATTGTCTGAGAAGTGTTGCCTATACCGCAAGTTTTGCTGTAAATCAAAATTGGCCGAGAATGGGCCGCTTCCGTGTGAGCATATCGAACATGTGTTCTTACCTAAACATCTGAAGAAAAACTTGCGTGTCTCTAAAAGTCTTAACTGTCATACTGAAACAGCAGCTCTTGATCAGTTTGATTAGCTTGAGCATCGGCACCATTTATGTTGTCATTGTACACCTAATCACACACAAACACATACAAAATCACACCTACACACATACACACATACATACATACACTTGTGTGCGCACACACACAATATCTATATCCATATGGATATCTATATCTATGTCTATTATTTATTGATATCTATATCTATGTCTGTATCTGTATCTGCATCTGTGTCTGCACCTGTATCTATACCTGCATCTGTGTCTGCATGTATATGCCTAAATCTGTGTCTATGTCAATTTCTATGACTATTTATGTGTCTGTTTCTGTACCCACCCACATATAGATCTAGATCTAGGTCAAGATCTAGATGTAGACCTAGACCTAGATATAGACCCAGACTTAGACCTACATCTAGACCTATGTAGGACCTAGACCTATATCTAGACCTAGATCTAAATTAAATGTTCTTATCTTGACCCAAATCTAGATATAGATGATTTGTTGATACCTAGGTCTACACCTCGATCTGAATCTCGATCTAATATCCACTATCCATTAGCTACTATCTAATACCTAATGATTAATACCTAATATCCAATATCTAATTTCCAACATATATTATCTAACATCTACTGTCTAATATATGATTTCTAACATATCTATATCATTTTCTATGTCTGTATCTATATTTAAATCTACATATATATTTTTTATATCTAATTTTATATCCATTGTCATATCTATGTTTATCGATTCTTAGATCTATTTATATAGATGCATTCATATTTCTCTCTACGCTTATAATCATATCTATCTATGTACACAGGTATATCTATATTTATATATATGACTTCTATATCTATGTAGTTAGATCTATACTTATCTACATTACTTATGTCTATATATATGTATCTGTGTCCAAATCTATATTGATATCTGGGCCTGTACCTAGTTTCTCATCTAGTTCTTTGTCTAGAGTGCTATATCTATATCTAGTTCTGTTTCAAAGCCGTTGCTTGAGCGTTTTCTCCGGTGGCGGCTTTGGCGCAGTGGCCTGGACCCCGTGAGAGCCGTTGGCAAGCAAACAAGGTGACGTGGCTGCCAACTCCGTCGCTTTGCGCACGCTCCGACGTCCCCTTCTTGTCTGCCCCTCCACCGCGCCCTTGTCCCCCGTCTCGTCGAATTTTGCGGGCGAAGGAGGCGCCGGCCAACTTCTTGGGATCGTCACCTCGGCCCGGGTCTCGATACATCCGAAGGCCCCCCCCATCATGTCCCTTGGAGCCATGATCTACCCCCCCCAAACTGCAACGTCCTCCCAATGGCAGCTCCACGACAGTGCCCCGCGACGGAATTTATTTAGTAAAGCTCCCATGGGACCTCTACTAAATAGAAAGCACATAAAACATTTTAAATACGTCCAGTGGGACCCATGCTAAAGAATAACCCCCGCAACTGTCCATGCGCAGGGGCGTCCCGCAATGGGCGCTTCGTCCCTTGCGCCTCTGTGAATGGTGCGCGCAGGTTCCACGGGATGGCCAATCGCGCGGTCCGGAGCGAACACTGTCGACGCGAACGAGCGTGGCAAACGCACTCAGGGCGAAAGCTCTCAGCGCGAACGCTCTCGGCGCGATCGATGCGGAACCAAGGGAACAGCAAGGCGGCCTTCCGCGGCCCGCGCCTCCCTCTCGCCGACAGCACGTTGGCCGAACGAGGGATGTTCTGGAGGGCTGGACTGCTCCATCCTCCATCGCCTGCGACACGGCAGGCCGCCGGGGCTGTGACCTCTGTGACTGCGACCATGGCGCAGGCGAACGCGGCTGAGCGCCAACGCCACTGCGCGAGCAGCGGCACCCAAACGGCGCACCGCCTCGCCCGCCCAACGCAACGGCAGTGTGGCCTGCGACTGCGATCGGTCGCCGCGCCGGCGTCCCGGGACAAGCGGAGCGCGCTCTTCGGCGGCACGCGAGCGTGCGGCCCGTGGCGGGAACGAAGGCCGAAGATGCCGGAGGCGGAGGAAGTCGGAGGAGTCGGGGAGATGGATGGCCGGCCCTTTCTTCGTCTTCAGCTCTTGCTTTCTTGCTTCCTCGCTGATTTCTGTTTTTCTTTTGCGTGACGTGGGGAGGGGGGCGCACTTTGTGGTACAAACACTCCGTAGAAATCCTCGTACCGCAGTTTATCACTGTTGACCATGAGGAACTGATAGTCATGAACCCGATGGCGGCGGCATTGCTGGTTGAGGACAATGGGCCGCAGCGGCGGCGGAAAGCCGCCACTAGCGTCAATGGGTGCTGCACCCGAGCCTAATGGTGGCTCGCTGGCCCCCGTCGACGATGACTCGGTCGGCCATGGGCGGATCACGACTAGACCCGATTTCCATTTTTTGCCCCGGGGTTACAAAAATCTGCTCTTAAGATACGGTAGGAATAAATCCTGATAAACGATACGCACAGCTCGACTTCCCAAATCCCAATGAGGAGGTTAACCCTAAGATAACGGTAATTTTGAAAACTTCAAACCCGCACA
>JALLOW010000573.1:0-10217 GCA_036939715.1 Shionodiscus oestrupii
ACAAACCCAACTAGGGATGGGTGCAGGGGGTCAATGGCCATCATTTGACACCCCAGTGGCGGCCGTCCGGCGACGGCAGCCATCGCCACAAATTTGTTTTGGATCTTTGACTCATCTCCTGGTAGTCGTCGGGAGCCTCTGCGATGATCGCTAGTTCGTAGGCGCCAAACGAGGGGGCGGTGCGACCGACGTCCGAAAGAAAGGCCATTGTGGCGAGCGACATCCCAGCAGGAGGAGGTTCTGTGACGGAAGGGACGGGCCCACGGTGCTCGCACTGCGTATTTGGGTCGTTCGGTGCTTAGCACGTTGCTCGGCACGGTGCTCAGCGCGCACGTACGACTAAGGAGCGGAGCGATGTGCTGAGCGCCATGCCGAGCGACGTGCGTGCTCAGCACCGTGCAGAGCAATGTGCTGGGCACCGTGTCGAGCGATATTCTGAGCACCATGCAGAACGACCTAAGTACCGACCACCGTGCAAAAGAGAGCGCCACATTGCGAGCGCCGAACAAAATTAGGTCGTCGCTTCGAACCTTTCAGTTTAGCGATCTTGACCGATACCCGCGACGGCTAACTTGAGACCTAACCTCCTGTATGAAGTGTTCCTAGATTCAAAATGTTGCTTTTGTCCCCTGTGCTTATTCCTTGTGTAGTTACAACACTACAAGTGTATACTCTGTGTATATTCTATGGGGGGTCCTCTTGTAGCCAAATTACCCGTGCCGGATCGCCCGCCCACTCGTCCAAACAGGTTTGAGAGCATGTGGCTCCCAAACAACTTGCCTGGGCACGTGCCCTGTGCTATTTGTGCATTTGCACGACATTAACGCCTCATGTCGTTGGTAAATTGCCCGGCCCTAAGCTATCAAGAATTTTTACTAAGTGCTGTACTGAGTTCTAACGTTGAGAATGCATGGAGAGGGAGGTGGGTAGTTTGGGGCGCCCAATCCCAGCGGAGGGCGGGCCACCACCGGCAACCCGACTACAACCACTGGCTTTTTTCTGACGGGCTATTAAGTGAGCTGTTTGGCAACAAGAGGAGCCCCCTAACTAGCGCTGAGAGGTGGAACTGCTGCGTGTGGTTGTTACGTTCCTGCCTATCGTTCTGCTCTGGCCTTTATGGATCGCCCCCATGAAGACTGGTGCTCAGATCTTCTGGGCCGAGAATCAAGGTCGTCGTAGTGGATCACAACTGGCTATCCCAAGCATTAATTGGGTCGTTGGGAGGCAAAAAGTGTGCACGCTCAACTTGCATGCGTCTCCTGAACCATTGTATGACCACGAAAAGGCGCCAGCTCCTAGACGTTCATCTCACATCCCCCTAATCATTCCCAAATTGGAAATCCCCCTCTACTAATGACGGAAACAATTGTAATATTGTTCAAAATGAAAGTATCTTCCATCTCAATTGTTTGTGCAAAGCAACAAGTCAAGGAGCTTCAGTTTCAAACTGATCTTAAGCTCTTTGAGAATCGTTCTGAAAAGCAAAATCAGTCCTTCAGGAACTCAGGTACCGACCGGACAAAAGCATGTCCTATCTGTTTGCCCTGGTGAAAATGTTGATTCACGACATGTCAAAAGAATGTAATACTGCATAGATCAAACAATTACATGTTGGTCTCATTTGCTTCAATTATCCTTGTCATTAATGAGACAAACGTCTCCAAAGTTACTTAGGCAGGTTGACTGGTGTCACTATTCCCCAAGGTGCTCTAACCGCCATTCTCTCAACTTTTAAGCCCCTAGATTTCTTCCCCAATTTTTGAGTAGTACGAGGCTCATAGATGCATTGCGCAAAAAGATTTGGGGGCATCCGGGCGAGTTATATTTAGTAGATTTCTTCTGGTTCAGATATGGCGACCATCCCCTCTAACTGACTTTTCAGCTTTTGACAAATTTTAGACCAACCAAACTACTTTAAACATAGAACTAGCCAATACTAGCAAATATTGGGTACCTGTCACCGTGGGCTTGCAATTTTTACAAGGCAAATGTTTTATTGAACCAATGGACATTAGTACTGTACATGCGTTGTTTTTACCAAAGGAAACTAACGGTGAGGTGGCAATCTGAAACGGCTAAGCTCAAACGGCAGTCAAAATCGACCACCTTGACCAGTTGAGCTTGACTGCCTCGGCCAACAGATTGAGCAGTCAAGGTCACAGCGACGTCATCGCAGCAATTGCCCTCCTTCATCTCGACCGCCTAGGCCTTGACCGGCTTAATTACTCTCAAGCGGCGGTCTTGACGGTCAAGTTTGGCTGGTGGAGATGGTTGAGGTTGCTCGAGTTCACTGTCCGAGATGGCTAGCGGTCAAGGCAGTCGAGGTCAAGGCCAAAAAAGTACGTACGATGCGTACATAGGTACCTCTGACCCATTGGTACCGGAGGCTCCAGCTACGATGACATCTCGTGTACCAAAAATGATAAATGACCAGCCCACTCCAAAATATGGGCCATCCCTCCCAAACTCACGCACATGATCTTATCCATATCCACTCCCTCCTATGTGCTATCCAATCCCACGTCAGTCGTGAGCGCGGACGATCGGGTCGTGGATTGTTAAAGCAACGGATAGAACAAAAATATTGGCAATTTCTTTCACACAAGGTATCTTCCCGTCCACGCTGATTATCCAAGCACGGATCACACGTCCACCGGGCCGTGGGCCGGCAAGGCAAGGGACCCTGCATGCTCACTCGCGTCCCTCTTCTTCCCCCTCCCGTCCTTCCCCCCCGCACGCCGATGGCGCTCTCCCGTAGTTATATTACAGAGCCGTTGCGCCCCCGCGTCCTCTCCTGCTGCCCCTCTTCATTCCCTTACTTTGGTGATGGTGTCGTAACAGACACACTGTCCCGTGGTTCGGGGATCGACGCTGCGGCCGCACTTGCACCACAAGCGCGGCCTCTGGAGAAAGCCGACGTTGTCCGGCTTGAGGTCCCGGAAAATCAGGTGACACGGGGCATGCAGGTGCAACAGCGCCAACATCTTGTCCCGCAGCACGCCTAGCCACGTCACTAGGTCGTCACCAGGTACTCATGCTGCACGCGGTCGGCACCCGTGAAGATTGTGGCAAGGCCCAGCGTCCATTGGACGTACGTCTTGTCAATCAGTGCCGGCAGCGTCTCGTGCAGTGGGTCCAGCAGCAGGAAGTACCCCAGAACCCTCCCCCCCCGCGTGTAGCTCTCTGCGAGGCTCCCCGTGCTGCCGTGATGCAATTGCAAGATGTTCTTGTGGAAATCTTTTATAACGTCCAGGATCTTGGTCCACCAGGATTCTGTGAAACCCTGGGCGGCTGCTTTTTTCTCAGGGGTTAAGAGCTACTTACATCTTTGATAGTCTCATAATTTCTAAAAACGGATCAGCGTCACTTGGTTACAGTGTAACTGGCCACTACGCTAGATCAAAGGCCTCGACCCCAGAGTGATAGCACTATCAGAGAGACCTACATAATTCTCTTCCAAGTATCTAAGTTACTGCTGCTTGGGAATGTTTTAACACGTTTATAAACGGACGCCAACGAAATCGTTCTCCGGACGTGTTGAGAAGGTTAGGTGAGAGAGTGCTACTGTTGTGGAGTGCCGACTGGAGAAGAGAAGGGAAATTATCGGTTGGGAGACCTNAGCGAGCGAAAGCTGGTGTAAAGTGTACCAGAAGAAGAATACGAGAGAGCTGGTGACGACCAGTGGTTTAGAACTTCTAGTGGTGAAGTTGTTTGAGAAGAAACTTCTAGTGGTGAAGTTTGAGCAGAGAAACTCAAAATGGCGTCGGAAGAAAAGAGCATCAAGGTGATTGAGTTCACTGGCGAGAATTTCAAGATTTGGAGCAAGAAGTTTGTAGCGCGTGGCGCAGTGGGCGTGGTCTTCCCCGCTCACCAAAACTCGGGGACGCCGCCTCTCAAAATTGCTGCCTAAATCGCTCGAATCGCGCTCAAAAACCCGAATCGCCACGATGTCCCGTCGTATGTAGCACACGGCCCCTTAACCTCCCAACCGCTAGGGGAGGGGGTTGGTCAGCTTTGCGGCGGTTAGCGACTAGCCACGCTGACTGATGTCCGAGCGCTCCATGGTCAGCTATCTAAGGTACGATGATCCATGGCAGTACCCAGAGAGTACATAGTTGCTGTAGTGTTGGTGTTTGGTATTTGAGTTTGACGTGAATGCAAACCAAGCATCAGGTAATATCTGATTTGGTGCCATATTCCGTCACATTCCATGACAAAGTGATGGAACACGACTAGCACTTGTTGAGTAAAATTCATGAATACAAGAAAAACTAGTTAGTGGCACAGGTAACTGGAGTAACTCCATACAGCACCTGATGCAGGGTTTTCCACAGCAAATGACCAAACCTAGTTTTTACAAATAATCAACATTTGTCATCTCAATATAACGTCGTATTTTCCCTTTTTTTAAGGGTAGCCTTTTAAAAAAAAGGTCTAGCCTTTTAAAAAAATTTAGCCTTTTAAAAAAGTTTTTTTAAAAGGCTACCTTTAAAAAAAGGGAAAATACGACGCTCCCAGATTTTTCAACTGTCGTATTTTCCCCTTTTTTAAAGGTAACCTTTTAAAAACAGGTCTAGCCTTTTAAAAAACATGTAGCCTTTTAAAAAACATGTTTTTAAAAGGCTGTATTTTTAAAAGGTTGGCCCTTTTTTAAAAGACTACATTTTTTTAAAAGGCTGGCACCTTTTTTAAAAGGCTGCTTTTTTGAAAGATTTAAAAGGCTGGCCTTTTTTTAAAGGCTGTCTTTCTGGTTCACCTCTCGCTCCGAAACACTCACCCCCCCCTAGCACGTGCCTTCACTCAAAGTACTGTAACTCAGCCAATTTCTTATCATTTTTGCTCATTTTTTTTTTCAGTAAACCCCATAGCTGCGATCTCGACGTCACAACCACCAGATCGACGATGACGATTGCGAACGACGCGCTGCCATCGAGCGAAGTGAATGCACCTTCCCTCCCCCTCCCTCCCCATCGCTCCCACGTGACTGCGACCTCTCCCCCCACCATCTCTGCTTGACGGGCGCCTTGCAAGCAATTTTTTGCCACCTCCTCGCGTCAGAACTGGCCACGGCATTCGGCCTTGCGATTCCCAGCTTTTGGTGGCGCACCTCTGCCGTCCAGCCCCTCTGCAAGCCGAGTGCCGCTCCTGGTCCAGTGCGTCAACCACCGCCTCCCTCTCAACGGCAGCCTACCAGCCATCCAAGAACAGCCCACCCACTTGGCGCCTTTTTTCGCATTGTTCGCGACTTCCTTGCGCCAAGCTCGACTCCAGCAACCAACTGAGCGATCCTGAACTTTTGGTGGCACCGGAGCAACGTGCAGAGCAGTAGTAGTGAGTGACATTCTGCAGAATAAAAGTGTTCCCCTATTTGCGCGAGCGCGTGGGGGGGGGGAAGGTTGTTCCCAACAAAGTCCGCCCATTTGGCGCCTTTTGTTGCACTTTTCGCAACTTCCTTGCGCCAAGCTTGACTCTAGCAACCAACTGAGCGATCCTGAACTTTTGGTGGCGCCGGAGCAACGTGCAGAGATTGCACAAATACGGCATCTGATCAACGCAGGGAGGGGGCATGTACTGTCTGTTTGTGTTGGTGCAGTCACTGTCTCCCATGTTTTTTAAAGAATGCAAATGCACGTTTCTCTCATGTTGTTTTTCTCATGTTTGTTTTCTAATTGCTTTTAGGTGATGGAGCCCCACATTGAACATTTTGATCGCCGGCGTAACGGGCAAGAAGTCAGCGACCCCGACATACTTGACATCTACGGGGGTACAAATGATACGCGCAGGATCATGAACAATGCTGTGGATCAGTACATTCGCCTTCATGGACTAATTGCAGTTCCGAGCATAGATGACATTGGTGTATCTGTTCCTGCTGAACCTAATGGAAGTTGCGGATACAATGCATTCATCCTTGCTAGCTGGTATGCCGGCGTGCTTCCAGTACTAGTCTTTCCCAAGAAAGGACCAAAATCGTCATGGAAAAGATCTGATCGAGTCGAAGATCGCGAGATGCATCTCAAAGATATGCAACTGGTTCGCAATCTAATGGCAGTCCATTACCAAACAATGTGGAGGCGATTTTGAGGTGATGAGGGTTTCTCCGTTGCTGCCGAAACGCCAGATGGGGCACCACTAGCTGCCTTCAAGGGCAAAAGAAACCGCCTGATGCGACGTATTCGCGATCAAATATTTAATCCCGCCGTGGACTACTCCAAGACAGTATCATCCTCGCACTGGCTTGACACCCAAATTGCATGGCCAATTGCATCCCACTGGAAGGAACGAACTATCATTGTCTATACAAAAGGCAGCGTCCGTCGCCGTAACACTCGTATTTTCGACTATGATCCTAATTTGAAGAAAGTCACCATGATGCTCAAGGAGGGTGCATATTTGACTCCACCACCGAAGGCAATAACTATTGTTCACAATGGGCGGGATCACTTTGATGCTTTACGTGTTACACATGTGTCGCTCGGTGAGATTTATCGTGCACTAGTTGCCTTTGGCATCAAGCGCCATCGTGCACGACGCATTTTTCGTATCGAGCCTCGAGGTGATGAAAGCGAGAGTGATGATGACAGTGACAGTGATGACTCTGCACTACCAGAATTTGATGAGGAGGACACAGACGAGGATTACGACGAGGACTGTGAGGAGGACGATGACATCAATGATGAAGATTTCAAAATTGATAATAACAAAAATGATAGTGATAACGATGCGGATATTGCAAAATCATCAAACATCGTTGATCTACTGAAAACGCCTGACAAGCCAAAAAGAAAGTCAAACCTTGCAGTTGCGTTCTCTTCTCCGGTAAAAGCGCAGTTGATGGACACCATGCATCGAAGTGAAACAGAGCATTTTTGTGGGGATAGCACTGATAAAGATGGAAACTTGACTACGATGTATGCGACTGAGGATATCAAGGAAATTCCCGTCCCTGTGAGTAAAGCACGGATGTTGGTTGATATTAAACTAGGCGAAGGCGATTCAATTGAAAATATCAACTGGCTGATTAAAGGGAAGGGTCGTGCAGCCATGTTTAATGAGATTATGAAGAATGACTATCCAAATTATTTTGTTCCATCGCACGATGATAGCAAGATATTTCAACCAAAGCGTGACAATCGTGGTCGTAAGAGAGAACTCGGATTGCTAGTGCAATTTCAGGCTCATTGTCCTAATTCCCAATGTACCACTAAAATGATAAGTGGATGGACATCAGACCAATGCAAAGTTATTGGTAAAAATGAGCTATCTAAAGTCACCACAATGTTTAGGCTAACAGGCACTTGTCAGCACAAAGAGGTGCCACGGGGGCGTTTATCTGGATTTGCGAGACAGCATCATATCGAACAGGTGAGTGTTTTTTAGACATATAGTTTTTCAATAGTGTGTGGAATTAAAACTCGCTCATGAACGCCTTGTTTACTAGCTATCCATGGGCAAGTCTCTGTCTGCCGGGCAACGTGCGGGCAAAAATCTAGACAGCATGGAAGGCGCAAAACTGGCTACAAGGAACATGCATGGTGAATGTGTTACTGTAAATCAAGTTCACGAACTAACTCGAGAAATGAAAAAGAAACACCTAAGAAGCTTAGGGTTGGGTGATAATCCAAATATTAACATGGCAGTTGCTCGGTCAGCAATCATTGAAGACGACAAGAAAAATCGCAAGAAGAATACTCTTCATCCTAATGAAAAATGCCTAGGTATTGTACAAAAGAATGATTGGACTCACGGGATTGATCTTCGCTTGTGGAACTTGAAGTCTCTTTTAATTATGAGTGTATTATCAGAAGCTGGCCGACTCATTGTTCACATGGATGGAGGCAAGTTTGGCAACCTAGGTCTACTACATACTACGCTCGGGAAGAGTCTAGTGTTCACGAGACTGACTCTTCAACTGAGTAATGCAATCATGAAAGTAAAAGACAAATTACTTATCCCCAAGAATATGAAAGGCATCGTACTTACAGATAGGGTTTCTAATCAAAATAAGAAGTCCGGAATGAAATCTTATCTAAAACAGATTGACGACGATTGTGAAAAATGCACAGGCAAGAGGTTAAACTTTCTAATGATTCACACAGACGTCGCTGGACAAGAGAAAAATGCCATCATTGCTGTGTTTTCTAAGAATGATCAGGTACAGGACCAAATAACTTATGCCAATGTCACATTGCAAATTTTCTTGAGGCTTGCAGTAAAACAAGCCCAAGAAATAGAAGAAAACGGGGACTGGATTGTGTCAGCAAAATGGGCATGGTGCACACTTCAGCTTTACTGTAAGGTGGCTATCAATGAATGTGGCTCACATGTCTATCGGGCCATGACTGACTGGACGTCATCAAAAGACCGTAACGAAGATGCCAAAGAGGTGAAACAATATGGGCAGCTATTTGAGCCAACTATGAAAGTTTTTGCTAAGCGAGTTGTAAAAGAGAGTGACATTTCAATGGGCTTTTCAAATTTGACTTATTTTAATCATATTGTATTGACACGTTTCATCCCGTGCGATGATTATGATCTCAACAGCAATGTTGAAGCTGATTATGACGATGAAAAGGCAGAGGAAATCGCTAAGACATGGGCAAATATCATTCGTTCAAAAGCAAAAGAATGTCAAACATTGAGTGACACGGCAATGGATGAACAAATTAAGGAAGCACTGACAGAACGTCATTTTGCAGGTAGAAAGATAGTTGAGAAGATTGCAAAGGGAATGAAGAAAAGTCGTCAAACTTTTGCTTTACCTTACCTCAGCAAGAAAAATATTGACAAGAAAAATGGTGAGATCAGTGTTGTGATTATGCACTCGCCCTTTGCAGATGATGGGAGCATAGTGCCACAAATGTTGGAGAAATTTACTGTGCCAGTGAAGCTACCATTTACAAAGGGAAAGATTGTGAATAAGATGTTTTCGAAACGCACGGCCGAATATCTTGTTAATTATTGGGGGAGAAAGCTGTCACTTGTCGTGGCTACCGGACCACTTGTTGTAGGAAAAGCAAATGATATCAGTAACCCTTCTACGAATCAACAGGCAGAGGGAATGATGAATAGCGAAAAAACACATGTTCCAGACATGAAAAAACATGCGTCTGATCCTGGGAGCTACATGTGGCATAGATGGAACAGTCTAAAGGAAGCCTCAAAGCTTGTGGTAACTGAGAGTGAAAAGGTAGACGAGAAGCTTGATGAGAGAGAGGCGTTGGATAATCGCTACAAAAAAAGGAAAGCAAAGGCGACCACAAATAAATTGACTAAAAAGAATAAAAAATCAAAAACGACAGAAGAGATTGGAAAAGAAAAAACCAAAGATGAGAAAGAGATGGAACTTGAGGATGATACAGACATGGTGCATGATCGTCATCAAGGATGGAAAGTGGATAATGAAAACATCAAATTAGACTTGTTGAAGGCGTTGGAGATGTCCGGCAAGAGGTATGTGAAGACTGACGAGCTGGGGGATAAAACTTACAACATGAGTGCAATTCAGAGGATCCTCTACAAGCATGCTGCGAATAATATGACCGATGATGACTTTATTGGAGCAAAGAAGAATTTCATGTCAAAGCCAAGCTTCAACTTGTGGTGGGAGGGACACTACCATAAAAAACTGGATAAGGCAAACATTGACACAGTGAGGTCCTTCGTCAGTCAGTATGAGTTCACCAAAGAATATTTTGTGTAAGTTAGTTAGTTTGAGTTCACCAAAGAATATTTTGTGTAAGTTTTTTTTTCTAAATTTAAGGGTAAAAGTGAACTAGATCATATGTGTGAGCCTTTCAGATAGATGTCCAGCCTTTCAAAAACAGTGTAGCCTTTAAAAAAATATAAAGTCTCTAAAAAATTTAAAAATGAGCCCTTTAATAACGTCAAAGGTTCCCTTTTTAAGTTAGCCTTTTGAAAAAGATACGTCTTTTTTAAAAAAATGTAGCCTTTAAAAAATTATTAAAAAGGCTTAATTTTTAAAGGTTGTACTGATTTTTAAAAGGATACCTTAAAAAAAGGGAAAATACGAAAAAGGCTGATTTCTTTTAAAAGGTTTGAGCTTTTTTTAAAAGGCTGCCTATTTTTTTTAAAAGGTTTGAGCTTTTTTAAAAGGCTGCCTTTAAAAAAAGGGAAAATACGATATTAAGCGTTTGATATGACGTCGTATTTTCCCTTTTTTTAAGGTTAGCCTTTTAAAAAAAAGCTCCAACCTT
>JALLOW010000895.1:0-12514 GCA_036939715.1 Shionodiscus oestrupii
CTCTCATTTGACAGAATTGTATGGTTCGTTAGATGATTTGACGTCAGGTACCAATAGATGGACTTACTGTCATTTCACGTCTGGCTATGGCTTCCCAGGCCAGTGCGGACCCACGGGGTATCGTTCCAGCCAAGACTCTCAATTCCTGCCGATGTGCCCCAATTCCGCCCGATCCTCCCGCGATGAGGTGTACTGGTTCTTGTACGAACCGGCGCTTTCAGGGGAGGACTATGTTCTCGACTGGTTCCCCTCAGATATTGCCAATACCATTCCCCTGCCCCTCCGGTATGCAGAAGGTGTTCGTCTTGAACATGTTACATTTTCTAGAAGCGGAGATGGGGGCGAGTACTCCCTCAAGATTGAACGACCACCCTCCGTCCCTTACAAGAATATTTCTCTGATTGACGGAGGAGGACATGGAGTTTTGGTCTCAGGCAAAGGTCTGTATACGTTTGAAAACCTGAGCATTAAATCCGAAGCTACTGGCGATGCATACTCCCTCCGCATTGGCAGTAACACAGATTTGACCGTGAATAGTTTGTTCATTTCAACGATGCATGGGAGTTATGCAATCTATTCATACCAATCAGGTCAACTCTCTTTTGTCAACGCAGAAATCCGGCCACTGAACTCTTATCAGCAAGGAATTTACGTACGCTATTCAGAAACAGTTAATTTTGATAACCTCAGGTTCATTCCGATGACCGCTTATCAACGCTACAGGCCTATGTATTTGCGCCAAATTGAGAACTATATCTCTGTCAAAAACAGCTACATTGATTGCAGCAAGCTCCATTATGCACGTGGCATCGAAGTCTTGTACTCATATAATGCAGACGTCACGGTACAAAACGTCACATTCTTCAGTGGTGATATTTCAAGTCAGTATGCATACGATCTCCTCCGGATCTACCATGGCAGGAACATTGCCTTTCAAAACAACACTATTGTCGGAGGAAACTTGTACAATGGGCATAGGGCCCTTGCTGTTGAAAATGTCTATCATTTTCTATCGGCCAACAATGTCGTGACCAACACTACCACGCTGGGGCACTTGTGGGTCGTCTCGACATACGACTCAATCATTCTCGTAGGCAACTTGTTTGAGGAATGCAAGATCGGCGGGCAGCAGGAGTACGCTTTCTTGTCTCTGAATGCCCCTGCTATTGACATTCAAGAAAACACACTGGATGGGTTGGAAGGCTATTCCTTAGTCAAGCTTGGTAACTCTATTGACGACGTGACTTTCACTGGCAACATTATCATCGACCCTGTCAGCCAGTTTTACATCGAGACTACCTTGTTGTATGATTCAGTTTCCAAAAATAGCCTGTCTATTGGGCCAAACTACTGGAACACCACCTCTTTCAATGAGCTTGATCAAGGCACCTACGACAGCACCTACAACTCGGACCTTGTCACCATTACTTTTGAGTCTCTGTATGTCGACCGGGATGCGACACAGTTGATTCTAGCTCCTCCTTCCCAAGCCATCCTTGACGAAGTCACGGGGGTAATCAGTGGAACAATTTCTGATGCGATCCTGCTTGTAGTTCCTCCTGGCGTGTACTACGCCTCTGGGTCGATAATTCTTAGGCATCCAAATGCCGAACTGGTTTTAGAGGCCGGTGTGACCATTGAGTTTGCGCCACATGCATCCATTCGCGTAGATCAAGGGACGCTGAGAGTGATGGGAGAGATTGGCGCACCTGTTCTCCTTGCTCCCACGACTGCAAATACCGAGAGCACAGCTGTTTGGGTATGTTATAATTCCCTCCAAACGTAACACGTTCTCAAAATGTACACTCATCTCAGATGTTTATCGATTTCTCTGCTCCTGTGCCAGGATGGTATTTATTTCGGACCGAATGCAAATGGAACGGTGCTAGGGGGTGGAAATACCTATGTTGAGGGCTCCATCTTGCGTCACTGTACATTGCAATTTGGAGGGTACCTGCAGCAAGATGCATCAATTCACTTGGATCGTGTCAGTGTGGCATTATATCAGGTGTCAATCATAGGACTGCCTACTTCTTCCCGTTACGTGCATGGAGTGTACTTCTACTACCCAACAAGTCATGTGCTACTGAGTGGCGTTACTGTAGAAGGCGCTTCCAACTATGGTATATACGTCAACAGTGCCCAGGGCGCCATCACCTTGGTCGATACGATGGTCCGGGGATGTCGAAGGAACGGGTTATACGTATACAACTCACAGGGGACGAACCTTCTTCGGTCGAAGTTTGACGGGAACGGTTTAGGAGCAACAAGTTCCTATTCGAGGCAGGTCTATGCCTCCTATGGTAAGCCTGTTATTGACACATCTTGCTTTTCCATTTCTTATTCTCAATTACTCCTGTATTGAATGTTCACTGCTGATAGGTACTGGAGACTTTAATATCACTTCTTGCTCGATTTCCAATAGCGGGGAAATTGGTGTATACTTCATTTATGGATCTTCGCGCAGGTACTTGATATCCGGATCTAACTTCACCGGTACGAATCGTCCGCTTTACATCCGGGGCACGTCACAATCTCAAAGTGATATTAAGATTACGTTGAATAAGTTCAGTGAAAATGCTTGCACCTCTTCAAATTGCAAGAGCATAGAGATTGACCTGTACCGAACGTTGACATTTGAAGGCAACGTACTGGAGTCGAACATGGCTAGTCAAATTCTGAGTGTCTACTCAAGATCTAGTTATGGCTTTGTGCCGAATCATCTCATATCGGGTAACATCTTCCGATCGAATAACGTTCCAGCATCCACTTCTGGATGGGCCACTGTTTTTGCCATGAGTGGCAACGTCGCCTCTAATTGGACAATTCACGGAAATGAATTCAACAATCCTATCTCGTCATTTGAGATGAGTTCTTTTGGTTTCAGTAGCTCCCTCTTGCAGTCTGTTACGATCAATGCATCAAATAACTTCTTCTTGTTTGCAGATGACAACGACCTGAGCGCCTCACTGATTGACACACGTCTCTATGACAACGATGAAGGTTCTCACCCCGAAATTCAGTTTGAGCCTTACTTGTTGGCCAACTCCACCATAAGATGTTTGGGCAATTGCACAGATCAGGGCATCTGCGTTTTCCCAGGACTATGTGTCTGCCAGGAGGGATGGTCTGGAGATGACTGCGGAACGCCAACCTGTGGTACGCTTGATTTCTGTAATGATAACGGACAGTGTAGTGACTTTGAGGAGTGTACTTGTGATGAAGGCTGGCTGGGTCTTCCTTGCGATGTTGCAAATTGCACTCTTCGTAATAACTGCAACAACAAAGGCTTCTGTCCAGTGAGTTTGCGCGAACACAGGGTTTCTTGATGTGTGACTGAGCTTTCATTGCATGTTCCTCATGATTCTTGTCGTCTCGCCTCCTCTGCAGATTCCCAACGTATGCCAGTGCTTCACTGGATATGAAGGGGCAGACTGCGATCAATGCGCTGCAAATTATCGCCAGGCCGATGGCAAATGCATCCCGTACGTATTAGCTTGAGCCTCGTCTTGTCAAGTTTTCCCCCCATGCTTCACATCTTCTTCGTTGTTGTGTTCCGACAGTTGCCCGGCCTGTGAAAACGGAGGTACCTGCGACGCTCAAGCTCAGTGCCAATGTCCACACAATTTTGACGGTGACACATGTTCTGTCTGCGCAGAAGGGTTCTTTGATCTGGCCTGTCAACCTTTTCCTTACATTATCAGCACTCTCCCTTCGGATGCCATTGACACGGGAGGCGTTGCGGTCAGGCTAAGAGGTTATAATTTTGGGATGACAAATAGCTCTGCTACGTTCAAGTGCCAATTCGGCAATTCAGTAGTCAATGCAACTTTGATTGCCAATGATGAATTGATATGCAACTCCCCAATGGTGCAGCTATCAGGCAAGGGCTCGCTGAGCTCACATTTGCGTGTTCTCGTGGACAACGAAGCAAGCTACAACACTGTCCCTTTTTCTTTTTATGGTATGTGATGTGTTGATGCCCTACACAAGCACTGTTGCACTACTCTTTTATAAGATGAATCCCCTGACGACAATCTGTTGTCATTAGGAATCTGCCCCGACAACCAATGCGACCACGGCTTCTGCTCTTTTGGACGATGTGTGGTAAGTGTCCGTGCCCCCCCCTCCATTCATGTTTTTCTGTTGTCTTTCATTGATGCTCTTGGCTAATGCCTTGCGTTCCCTCGTTGTGTCAGTGCTATTATAACTATCGCGGAGAAAATTGCGATGAATTGCTAGTTGCTCCAATAATTTCCACTCCATCATTGAATACATTTGACATTCCCGAGGGAGAACCGTTCTCCTACCAGCTTGAAGTCAGCCAGGGCTCAACCCCAATAGACTGGGCGATAGTGAGTGTTCCCGTCCAGGGCCTCACGATCGACACGTCAACAGGTCTTCTTTCGTTTGAGAATCCGCCGGCGAGCTCATCCCTCATCTATGCCAGAGTCCAAGCTATAAACGAATTGTCGCGCTCGGCCACTATCCAGTTAGCATTTCACGTTCTTCCGTCCTATCGCGTGTTGGTGACACGGGATCAAGTCTCATATGTCCGTCCTTCCCCAGCAATTTATTTCGATTTCCTTACCGTGGACGAGACCGGATTGCCAGTGGGAGAAAAGCTTGCAGTGTTATGGGTGAATGGACATGGCCGCTCGCCAGGTCAACGTCGTAAGGTGACCGTGAGGACCGATGCTTTTGGACGTTTCCGTAGGTTGTTTCAACCTTACAGCAATGACGCAGGTGAGGAGTCAATCTCAGCTAATGTTTGACCGATGCAGGAAATTTGCACTAAAACTGCCTGTGCTCGTAACCACTTCTGTCATCAATCTCGTCGCCAATGCAGGGCTGTTTGTGTTTGGAGGCGAACATCCTGGGTACAGCAATTTGACTGTGCAGGGCGACTTTAGCATAATGGGCGTCGATGCATCACCAAGCTACTACCATTATCGAGGCTTTCCTGAAAATGTAACTGTGCATGACGCCTTTACCTTTCGCTTCAAGGGTGGGGACTTTTCAGGCATTCAAGCAGCTTTTGATCAAGTAGACGATATCGACATTCAATACTCTCTCAGCTCAACTACCGCAAACTTGACAGATGATGCAGTTTCAATGTCATTGGAGCTCTCATCTTCCACAGCTCTGAGGGGTTACATATATTTTACTCTCTCCACCAATGAGGGTGTTGCAGCCACGTATTATGTATACGTGGACATCCGTTTTCGAACACCAAAGATTAACGTATCACCTCACTCCATTGATGTCCAATCAGCCCGTGGTGGTGATGCAAAGTATTACGATGTCTCTCTCTCGAATATTGGCAGTCTCAATAGCGACACGATTTCAGTCATTGTGCCTGACCAGGGTATCATCAGCCCAACAACCGACTACCTCCCTGGTCTTGCTGTTGACGAGACGGCAACACTCTCTTTCCGGGTCCTTGTTCCCCGAGAGGTGCCTATCGGCACCGTGTTTTCGGGTACTATTGGATTTGCTTCGAACAATTCTGATACAATGGCAATGAACTACCGAGTCACCGCAGTGTCAACTATTCCCGCGGTGCTCACCGTTGTCACCCAAAACGAGGCCACATTCCTCTCGGAAGAGAAACCAAATTTGGCTGAGGTCGATGTCCGAGTGCGAAGTCTTAGCACTGGTACAGTCAAGAGAGGCACCTCGGACGCTAACGGGACAATTAGTTTCACGGACCTGGTCGAAGACTTTTATGAGATCACAGCTCAAAAGCTGGGCCACAGTTCGTTCAGGACGACAATATTCCTATCCTCTCCGGGTGATCTAGTGGAGGCGTTCCTTCAATATGAAGCTGTATCCTACACATTCTCGGTCGTACCAATTCAGGTTGTGGACAAGTACGAAATTGTTGTTGAAACTACCTTTAAAACAGGTGAGATAGTGTTGGCTTATAGACCTACCGATCCTCGTAACAGTTGACCCCCCTCACCAATGGTGTCCACATTGTGCCTGCTGACTTTGCTCCAGATGTTCCAAAGCCAGTCATAATCTGGGATCCCGTCCATCTTGACTGGGAGAGTCTTCGCTCAGGCCTCATTGACTCATTCCAGTTGTCTGCAACCAACGTTGGATTTATTGCGGCCGACAACCTAACATTCACTGTCCCAAATTATTGGGAGAATGTTGCGTTTATTGTGTCTGAAGGAGAAGAAGGACAGGACAACAGCCGGGAGCAAATCCGCAACCTTGGACGTCTTGATGCAAATTCATCATTGTCTTTTCCCATCGAGGTGAAGCAAATTGCCAGATACAACCTTCCTCCTGACAGGTAAGAATTCCCCTTTGACGCTAAAGAGTTCCAGTTGAAGATGTCTAACATCACTGACATGTTGCCCTCCAATGCGTGTTCTTCATCACCGTCAATAGGATGGAGTTAAGAGACGACAAAAACCCAAACAACATTGTATTTGCTCCTAGAGAGGATGACCCAAAGTGGGATTTGGGGCCAGATTTCATCGTTATTGATGCGGAGGAACCAACCAAGCAATACTACTATAAATTTGATCAGGACAATGTCATGCTTTTTTCATACAGCTATTCGGACCGAACACGTTACGATTATGTCTACAATGGAACATTTGACAACGGCACCGAGATTCCCGTAGATGTGATCGTGACCAATGATACGAATCTCACCATCGGAAGACGTTTGTTAGATGATTTACCGCCACCGGTCGAACCCGTGGACCAGCAAGTAATACATCAACGGCAGCTTATTAGCATCGAGAACCCTCTATCATGTGTCATTGCTGCATTGTGTACATACTGTGAATACGGCTACGGAAAACTTGTCACCAAAGGGTTATGTCCCCTGATTTCTAAGTATACAAGTGTAGGCAAAGCTGGATTCGGTGTAGGAATTCCAACCCCAAAACCAATCAGCGATATTTGCGATGCTATCAATCCGTGCAAGTGGGTGTGTGAGTCTGAGAATCTTGGCGGTTGTGTAACCTACATATGCAACGGCCCAAAGAAAATTTGCCTGGATGTGAGTTCTCCTCCTGCTGCATGCGTTTTGCTGTTTCGTCTGCATCTACTAAAAGGATACTTAATCCTCCTCCCTCCGTATATGCAGATCAAGGTTCCCAAGACGGATTGCTCAATTACATTTGACACAAGCCCATCACAGCGGTCCGGGGTAAGTCCATCTGGTGGGGGGTTCCGGTCATGCTCTCGTTGCGGTTTTGGGGATGTGTCTGGCATAACAATAGCTGAAGCAGATTGCATGGAATCAAGGAGCCGTCGCCGTCTGGAACGTTCGGGATTTATACCCGAATCTGTGACCTCTTATCACCGGAGTCTGATTAGTGGCTGTGAAAAGTGCTCAGCGACGGAGTTGAAGACAGCATTTCACGCAGTAGATAATAGACAAGATGCTATCCTGGAGATGGAGACAGCTCTCGCAACATGCATCAGCGATGCAGGGTCGGGAGGTGGCAGCAGCACAAGGACTATATTCCCATGCATCTTCAGACGGACCTTTGAACTACTCGACATCATGATGCCCCTGTCGGACGTCATCAAGTGCCAGCTAGGCCGAGAGCAATGCTATGATAGTTCTGATCTACTGAACAGCCCCGGCGTGGCCAATCTCTTCATACAAGCCCATAGGTTTGAGTCAATGGTGGATTTGATCCTGCTTCCATACGGTGGGTATTTGCTTGGTGAAGCTGAGGACAATTATGTCTTCAGCGATGACCTGTCGACAACGTTCGGTGAAGCTCTTGTGAATGCGCTAGCAGACAGCAGCCTAGGGGGAGAGTACATATCAGATACGGAACTTGCGACGCTATTGGAGGTAGGCCTCGATGTGCCTGAGGTCGATGTCATTCAATTTGCAACCACGTGGAATCAAAGCCTCTCCTTCTGGAATCAAGGCGTTTTTTCAGCTGACGATCTTCCAACCAATTTCTCTGATCCATTTTTTGATCTCGAGCGAGCCGGAAGCCTCATGTCCTCATTCAAACTGGCCAGAGCAGGGGTACAAAACGAGAATTTTGGTGGGTTTGGAGATGCTTGGTTGACTGCGGTCGAAGCACAGCAGCTCGAAGAAGCAAAACAGCTCGCGGGCGTGTGCGCGTCTGTGCGTGTTCGAATCGAACAGGAGCTGACATTGACAAGGGTCGGGTTCGAAGCTCGCCTGGAAATATCAAACGACGGCGATTTTCCCATGGAAAATATTACTGGTGAGCATCAATGGTGAATAATTTTGCCTCGTTTTGATCACACGACTTGCTCAGTATAACCATTCACTGGCCATCTTCCCTCGCACAGTATCGTTAAGGGCTTCCCCGTTTGGCAATGCATCAGAGGATGCAACACCGCTCTTTGTCTTTGACGACCCCGATTTGATGGAGATAACAAGTGTTGATGGCGGCACAATCAATTCAAAGACAAATGCCAAAGCAACATGGTTGATTCTTGCCCTCACAGAGGCGGCGCCAATTTTTGATACTAAGTATGACATCAGTGGCATCCTACGTTATAACATAGAAGGAGTCGGGTACCTTCAAAACCTTGCTCCAGATACCATTACAGTGAAGCCCGACCCCCAGCTATTCCTCAAGTATTTTCATTCGAGAGACGCATTTTCAGATGACCCTTTCACGTCCACTATTGAACCACCGATCCCTTTCCAGCTTGGCCTTTTGATCGAGAATCGCGGACATGGCGATGCATACAATGTCGAGATCATATCTGCCCAGCCCGAAATCATTGAAAATGAGAAGGGACTGCTGGTGGACTTTACCATAATTGGCTCGAGAATTGGCAACACATCAGCAACATCAAAATCCTTGAATATTGACTTTGGTACCATTCCGGCTAGAACCAATGCCATTGGCATCTGGGACATGATCTCTAGCTTGCGTGGGAGGTTCAATAACTTCACTGCAACTTTTCAGTACAAAGGCCCCATAAATGATGACAGGCTTTCTCTAATTGAGTCTGTGGAAATCTACGAGCTCACACACATAGTCCGAGTGGATGGGGACCATCCTCTTGCGTCAAGTTTTGGCTACATTGATGATGGATTAGATGATTTTTTGGCAAATATTAATCCAGATGCATTTTACATTCCCGATCATGTCTTTACGTCTGATACTAGGCAGGACAATTTCACAGTTGCGTCAGTGATAGACAAGGCAATCACTACTAGGATCAACATGACATCTCCCGATCCGAACAATGCTATTGTATCAGTTCAACATAATCTTTCTGTAGAAGAGTTATCCCTACTCACTGACTGGATCTATGTTCGGTTTGATGACCCACTTTCCGGTCATGATTACGTTTTGGAGTCAGTCACCCGGACAGACATCGGCTATGACCTCATTCCCAAGTACAATAGCTGGCAAACTTCCTGGGATGAATATTTATTGTCAGGCGAAGTCGACGAGCAGAACTACATCCATTTATTTGATTTTGGAGTAGCGTCAGAGTACGAACTTCTCTACTCGAAGCAACCACCTCGAACAGGCCTTCGGTTGACGGAAGCAACTGAGTCATCATTGACAGTTGCGTGGAACTCAGCCCAAGACGAACAGGAACTTTCTACCCTTGTTGCTATTAAACGCACAGCTCTAGGGGACATATACTACACAACGGCAAAAGCATTTCTCCCAAGTGAAATATCTGCCTACAATATCCGTGGCCTTGCCTCGGGAACCTCTTACACAGTGAAAGTTATCTCTGGCCGAGATGGTCAATATGAAAACAATGGTGTCGTTGTTGTGGGAACAACAGCAGGGATTTCAGCATGTGGAAATGGGGTCCTAGATGTTGGCGAGGAATGTGACAATGGAACTGAAAATGGATCAGATGTCGTTGGGGAATGCAATTCTGAGTGTGTAATTCTGTTGGAGGAGACGGAATCACCAAGTATATCTCCAAGTAGTTCCCCAAGCACAGCCCCCTCTGAGTCGCCATCGTACCTCCCTAGCTCATCTTCCAGTAGCTCCCCGAGTGTACCTCCCAGCGTCGCCCCAAGCGCAACTCCGAGCAAAACTCCTAGCAAGTCGCCATCTAACCGACCGAGTGTGTCTCCTAGTAGAGCCCCAAGCACATCACCTACTACTTCCCCCAGTAATTCTCCCTCTATGTTGCCATCTAACCTGCCGATTATGTCTCCCAGTAATTCCCCCAGTCTACCTCCCAGTGATTTCCCAAGCGCAGCTCCCTCAGATTTGCCGTCAAAATCTCCAAGTATGTATCCCAGTACCTCCCCGAGCATGTCACCATCAAACAACCCAAGCAAATCTCCCAGCGAGTTGCCGTCCAACCTCCCAAGTAAATCACCCAGTATCTCCCCCAGCACATTTCCGAGTGCTTCCCCAAGTACATCTCCCTCCGAGTCGCCATCTAAACCCCCCAGTATGTCACCCAGTACCCCCCCCACTGTATCTCCCACTAACTATCCAAGTGCATCCCCCTCAATGTGGCCATCTATGCCTCCAAGTCTATTTCCTAGTAACTCTCCAAGCTTGTTACCATCAGACACCCCAAGCAAATATCCTACCACCTTGCCATCCGACTACCCGAGTGCATCTCCCACTGCCTCTCCAAGTACATATCCTAGTAATTTTCCGAGCATGTCTCCCTCTCAGCTGCCATCTAACCCCCCAAGCATGTCTCCAAGTAACTCCCCCAGTATGTTCCCAAGCACTCTCCCAAGTCTAGCTCCGTCAAAACTGCCGTCTAACTCCCCGAGTATGTCTCCCAGTACCTCCCCAAGCATTTCACCATCTAGTAACCCAAGCAACTCTCCCAGCGAGTTGCCATCCAACCACCCCAGTGCATTTCCCAGTATCTCCCCAAGCGCATCTCCCAGTGCTTCCCCAAGCACGTCTCCTTCTGAGGTGCCATCTTATTCTCCGAGCACATCTCCTACTGACTCACCGTCTGGCATCCCAAGCAAAGTTCCCACCGAATCCCCCATCAAGGATCCATCTATGTCACCCACCAAGGATCCAACTCTCCAGCCCTCAAAGGATCCTGTGGTAAATTCTGAGTACTATGTGGTGTGCGGAAAGGGCAGTGGTTGCCAGGAGGGAAACGTGCTGGTGGCTGATGCAGAGGAGGGTCACGAAGTTCGCTGCTGCTCCGACACAACTATGCAAGGCTGGATAAAGAGGTGGAGTTGTGACGTCTGGGCCCAGTCTGACTTTGGAGGAATCTGCCATCATGACAAATCATATGGAGAAGCACAGAATATATGCACTGGTGCCGGCGGACGTCTTTGCACCAGAGCGGAACTTGAGAAGGGATGCTCACGGGGTAGTGGATGTGGCCATGACAATCAGCTGATTTGGTCTAGCAACGTAAGATCTCTCAGCACATCCCCCCCAAGCAAATCACCGAGCGCTGATCCCAGCAATTTACCATCAACTGTCCCGTCTAGATTGCCAAGTGTTTACTCCGAGTTTTGGCTGGTTTGTGGGAAGGGCACCGGCTGTCACGAAGGCGACGAGATGCCGGCTGGAGCAGCAGAGAAGCACCAGGTCCGCTGCTGTGCTGACACCGAACTACCAGGGTGGAATAAGCGGGGCAATTGTGATGTTTGGGCCAGCTCTCTCAGTCCTGACTGCCACACGACTTACTTCGGCACGGCCAACAAGCTTTGCGAGGATGCCGGAGGACGCCTATGCACGAGGACGGAACTCAAGGCGGGATGCACCAGGAGTTCCGGATGCGGCTTTGACTGGCAGCTTATCTGGTCCAGCACATCAAGTTTGCCGTCCAGCTCCCCGAGCGCGAGTCACAGTCATCTGCCCTCGGCCGTCCCGACCGCGTCCCCCAGCTCTGCTCCGAGCGATTCACCATCAAGTGCGCCTTCCCACTCCCCGAGCGCCGGTCCTAGTCGTACGCCCTCGGCCGTGCCGTCCGTGGCGCCGAGCGGCGCTCCCAGCAATTTGCCCTCTAGTTTCCCGTCCGCCGTCCCAAGCACCGTGCCATCTCTGGCACCAAGCGCTGCTCCAAGCGATTCGCCATCAAGCTTGCCGACCGCCTTCCCAAGCGCTAGTCCCAGTCATTTTCCCTCGGCCTCGCCATCCGTGGCACCAAGCGCTGCTCCCAGCGGTTCGCCCTCAAGCCTGCCGTCCGCCTCCCCAAGCACTAGTCCCAGTTCTTTGCCCTCGGCCGTGCTGTCCATGGCACCGACCACTGCTCCCAGCGATTCACCATCAAGTTTACCATCCGGCTCCCCAAGCGTTTACTCCGAGTTTTGGGTGGTGTGTGGGAAGGGCACTGGCTGTAATGAGGGCGACGAGTTGCCGGCTGGAGCAGCAGAGACGCACCAGGTCCGCTGCTGTGCCGACACCGCCTTAGCAGGGTGGACTAAGAGGGCCACTTGCGGTGTGTGGGCAAGCTCTCTCGATCCTGGCTGCCACACGACTTCCTTCGGCATGGCCAACGAGCTTTGCGAGTACGCCGGAGGACGCCTGTGCACGAGGACGGAACTCAAGGCGGGATGCACCAGGGG
>JALLOW010000914.1:0-12036 GCA_036939715.1 Shionodiscus oestrupii
GCGCCGGCGATCCTCCCCCAAATATTCGCGGTGGCAGTCGTCCCCGGAGCTTCGTCGCGTGACCTTTGTTTGAGAGGGGAAGCGCCGGCAATCCTCCCCCAAATAATCGCGGTGGCAGTCGTCCCCCGAGCGTCGTCGCGTGGCCTTTGTCGGGAAGGGGACGCCACCGGCGATCCCCCCCCATTTGCTCGCAGCGCCGCAGTTGCTCGGAGGGAGGATGCGCCTCTGGACCTTCTTCCCCCAAGCCTCGTCAAGTGGCCCTCCTCGGGTAGGGACGCGCTGGCGATCCTCCCCCCAAAACTCGTGGCGCGGCTGTAGTCCGGGGGGAGGATCCCCTCTCCCATATATTCGTGGTGGCAGTCGTCCGGGGGGCACATGCGCCTCCGTCACTCATCCCTCCGAGCCTCGTCGCGTGGCGCTCGTCAGGGAAGGACGCGCCGGCAATCCTTCCCCAAATATTTACTGTTTGGCGGTCGTTTGGGGGGAGGATGCGCCTCTGGTACTCCTCGTGGCGTGGCCTCGTCAGGGAGGGACACGCCGGCAATCCTCCCCAAAATATTCGTGCTGGCAGTCATCCCCCGAGCCTCGTCGAGTGGCCCTCGTCAGGGAGGGACGTGGCCGCGATCGTCCCCCAACTATTCGCGGTGGCAGCCGTCCCCCGAGCCTCGTCGCGTGACCCTCGTCAGGGAGGGACGCGCCGGCAATCCTCCCCCAAATAATCGCGGTTGCAGTCATCCCTCGAGCCTCGTCGCGTGGCCCTCGTCAGGGATCCTCCCCCAAATATTCGCGGTGGCAGTCGCCCCCGTTCGTCCCTTAAATATTCGCGATGGCAGCTTTCCCCGAGTCTCCTCTCATCTCGTGGCCCTCGTTAGGGAGGGACGCAGTGGGGATCCTCCTAAACATTCGTGGTGACAGTCGTCCCCCGAGCCTCGTTGCCTTGGCCCTCGGCAGGGAGGGACGCGCCGGCGATCCCCCCCCAAATAATCGCGGTGGCAGTCTTCCCTTAGCCTCGTCACATGGCCCTCGTCAGGGAGGGACGCGCTGGCGATCCTCCTCAAAATATTCGCGTTGGCCGTCGTCCCCCGATCCTCGTTGCGTGGCCCTCGTCAGGAAGGGACGCGCTGGCGATCCTCTTCAAAATATTCGCGTTCGCCATCGGCCCCCGAGCCTCATCGCGTTGGCCTTCGTCAGGGAGGGACGCACCGGGGATTCTCCCCCAAATGTTCACGGTGGCAGCCATTCCCCAAGACTCGTCGCGTGTCCCTTGTCAGGGAGTGACGCAGTGGCGATTGTCCCCCAAATATTCGTGGTGGCAGTCGTCCCCCAAGCCTCGTTGCGTGGCCCTCGTCAGGGAGGGACGCGCCGGCAATCCTCCCCCAAATATTCGTTGTGGCAGACGTCCCCCGAGCCTGGTCGCATGTCCCTTGTCAGGGAGGCACGCGCCGGCAATCCTCCCCCAAATATTTGCAGTGGCCGTCGTCCCCCCAGCCTCGCCGCGTGGCCCTCGTCAGGACTGGATGCGCTGGCGAATCTCCCCCAAATATTCGCGGAGGCAGTCGCCCCCCGAGCCTCATTGCGTAGCGCTCGTCAGGGAGGAACGCGCCGGCGATCCTCCCCAAAATATTCGCCTTGGCAGTAGTGTCGAGTGGCCCTCGTCAGGGAGGGACGTGGCCGCGATCGTCCCCCAACTATTCGCGGTGGCAGCCGTCCCCCGAGCCTCGTCGCGTGACCCTCGTCAGGGAGGGACGCGCCGGCAATCCTCCCCCAAATAATCGCGGTTGCAGTCATCCCTCGAGCCTCGTCGCGTGGCCCTCGTCAGGGATCCTCCCCCAAATATTCGCGGTGGCAGTCGCCCCCGTTCGTCCCTTAAATATTCGCGATGGCAGCTTTCCCCGAGTCTCCTCTCATCTCGTGGCCCTCGTTAGGGAGGGACGCAGTGGGGATCCTCCTAAACATTCGTGGTGACAGTCGTCCCCCGAGCCTCGTTGCCTTGGCCCTCGGCAGGGAGGGACGCGCCGGCGATCCCCCCCCAAATAATCGCGGTGGCAGTCTTCCCTTAGCCTCGTCACATGGCCCTCGTCAGGGAGGGACGCGCTGGCGATCCTCCTCAAAATATTCGCGTTGGCCGTCGTCCCCCGATCCTCGTTGCGTGGCCCTCGTCAGGAAGGGACGCGCTGGCGATCCTCTTCAAAATATTCGCGTTCGCCATCGGCCCCCGAGCCTCATCGCGTTGGCCTTCGTCAGGGAGGGACGCACCGGGGATTCTCCCCCAAATGTTCACGGTGGCAGCCATTCCCCAAGACTCGTCGCGTGTCCCTTGTCAGGGAGTGACGCAGTGGCGATTGTCCCCCAAATATTCGTGGTGGCAGTCGTCCCCCAAGCCTCGTTGCGTGGCCCTCGTCAGGGAGGGACGCGCCGGCAATCCTCCCCCAAATATTCGTTGTGGCAGACGTCCCCCGAGCCTGGTCGCATGTCCCTTGTCAGGGAGGCACGCGCCGGCAATCCTCCCCCAAATATTTGCAGTGGCCGTCGTCCCCCCAGCCTCGCCGCGTGGCCCTCGTCAGGACTGGATGCGCTGGCGAATCTCCCCCAAATATTCGCGGAGGCAGTCGCCCCCCGAGCCTCATTGCGTAGCGCTCGTCAGGGAGGAACGCGCCGGCGATCCTCCCCAAAATATTCGCCTTGGCAGTAGTCCCCCGAGCCCCATCGCGTGGCCCTCATCAGGGAGCCCAAATATTGTTCGCAATTGCAATGACATCTTTCGTAGTTGCAATCAAGATAGCAATCAAATAATCATGTTCCTCCACTGCAAGCGAAGGGCGAGGGGCGCGCGGCGGTCGCGGTCGACCTTGTGGCATTACAATGGAGTCACATTGTCGGTTAGATTCTTAGATTAAGATTAAAAAATTGGATTGTATGATTTTATGATTTGGACAAAATTACCCAGAAGGGGGGCGCTGCCGGCAATCCTCCATCCAATTTTTCTGGCACGGCAGTCGTCCGAAGGGAGGATGCGCCTCCGGTCCTCCTTCCTCTGAACCTCCTCCCGTGGCCTTTGTCTGGGAGAGAGACGCCGCGATCGATCCACCCCCCAACATTCGCAGCGCGTCCGGGAAGAGGGTGTGTCTCCGGCACTCCCCCCGCCGACCCTCGTCCCGTGGCCTCCGTCAGCGAGAGACCCGCGATCGGTCCTCCCCCCAATATTCGCGGTGGCAGTCGTCAGGAAGGAGGATGCACCTCCGGCACTCCCCCCGTTGAACCTAGTCGCGTGGCCTCCGTCATAGGGAGAGAGACACCACGATCGATTCTCCCCAGAATATTCCTGGTGGCTGTCTTCGGGGGGTAGGCGCCTCCGGTACTCCCCCCGCCGACCCTCGTCCCTTGGCCTTTGTCCTGGAGAGAGGCGCCGCGATGGTCCTCCTCCCGGTGAGGGGAAAAGGATGCGCTCGTTGCACTCCTCCCCCCAATGTTTGTTGTGTGGCGGTCGTTGGGGGGGGATTCGCCTCCAGCACTCCCCCCATCGACCCTCCCCCCATGGCCTCTGTCAGGGAGAGAGACGCCGGCGATCCTCCCGCAATTAATTACAGCGTGGCGGTAGTCTGGAGCGAGGATGCTCCTCCGGTATTTTTCTCGCCGAACCTCCTCTGGTGGCCATCTTCAGTGAAGGGGACGCCGCCAGCGATCCCCCTCCCCAATGTTCGCGGTGCAGCGGTCATCCTGGTGGAGGTTGCCCCTCCGGTCCTCCGTCCCGCCGCACATCGTTGCGCGGCCGTTTTCCGGGAGGGGGACGCCGCCGGCGATCCTCCCCCCAAAGTTTACAGCGCAGCGGTCATCTGGGGAGAGATTGCGCCTCCGGTGCACCTCCCGTGCAACTTCATCTCGCGGCCTTCATCGGGGACGGAGACGCCACCTGCCATCTCCCCCCAATAGTTACGGCGTGGCGGTCGTCCGGAGGGAGGATACTCCTTCGGTACCTTTCCCGCTGGACCTCATCGCGTGGCCATATTCAGGGAAGCGGATGCTGGCGGCGATCGGCCGGGGGGAGGATGCGTCTCCGGCACTCACCCCGCCGACCCTTGTCCCGCGGCCTTTGTCCGGGAGGGAGACGCCACGTTTGATCCTACCTCTGACATTCACGGCGCGGCGGTCAGCCGGGGAGAGGGTGTGCCTCCCACACTCCCCTTTCTTACCCTCGTCCCGTGGCTTTGTCCAAAAGAGAGACGCCGCCGGCGATCCTCCCCCCAATGTTCGCGGCGTGGCGGTCGTCAAGGGGGAGGATGTGCCTCCGGTACTCCCCCCGCCGACCATCGCCCCATGGACTTTGTCCGGGAGGGAGATGCCGCGTTCGATCCTCCCCCCAATTTTTGCTGCGCGGCGGTTGGGCCTCCGGTGCTTCTCCCACCGAACCTGGTTGGGTGGCCATCTTCAGGGAGGGGGACGCCGCCNGGAGGAAGACGCCGCAATCGATCCTCCCCCCAAATTTCGCGGCGCGGCGGTCGATGCGGGGGAGGGTGCGCCTCCGGTACTCCCCCCGCGGACCCTTTTCCCGTGGCCTCCATCGGGGAGAGAGACGCCGTGATCGAACCTCCCACAAATATTTTCGGCGCGGCGGCGTCCCTGTTGAGGGTGCCCTCCAGCATTCCCCCCACTGACCCTCGTCCTGTGGCCTTCATCGGGGAGGGAGACGCTGCGATCGATCCTCCCCCCAATGTTCGCGCGTGGCGGTCGACCGAGCAGAGGGTGCGCTTCCGGCACTCCCCAGCCGACCCTCGTCTCGTGGCCTTTGTCCGGGAGGGAGACGCCGCGATCGATCCTACCCCCAACATTCGCGGCGCGGCTGTCGCCCGGCGGGAGGTTATGTGCCTCCGACACTCCCCCCGCCGACCCTCATCCCGTGTCGTCCGTCAGGGAGACACCGGCCATCCTATCCCCAACATTCGCGGCGCGGCAGTCGTCCAGGGGGAAGATGCGTCTCCAGTATCTTTCCCGCCAAACCTCGTCCTGTGGCCTTTCTCGGGGAGCTACGCGCCGGCCACCCTCCCCCAAATGTTCAGGGCGGGATCTTCCCCCAAATATTCGCGGTGGCAGTCGTCTCGGGGGAGGGTGCCCCTCCCGCACTCCCTCCACCGACCCTCGTCCCGTTCCCTCCGTCAGGGAGCGACGCGCCGGCGATCCTCCCCCAAATATTCGCGGTTGTAGGCGTCCCGGGGGAGGACGCACCTCTAAACCTCCTTCCCCCCGAGCTTCGTCACGTGGCCCTCGTCAGGGAGACATCGCCGGAGATCCTCCCCCAAATATTTACGGCGTGGCGATCGTCCGGGGGGACGATGCGCCTCCGGTACCTTTCCTGCCGAACCTCCTCGCGTGGCCATAGTCAGGGAGGTGGACGCCGCCGGCGACCCTCCCCCAAATGTTCGCAATGGCAGTCGTCTTGGGGGGAGGACGCGCCCCCGCCGAGCCTCGCCGTGCCACAGTTGCCCGGGGGCAGCAGGTGCCTGCATCGCTTTTCCGCCGGACCTCGTCGCGTGCCCGCGGCCTTCGTCCGGGAGGGGGACGCCGCCGCCGGCGCTTCTCCCACGATGTCCAGGGGAAGGATGTTCAAATGGTAAGTTTTATTTGTCATTTGTGGTGTTGAAAAAAATATCTCTGCCCATCATCTCTCACATTGCCACCCCTCCCTCCCTCAACCTCCTCCACCGCGGCGGTCCGTGCCGGCCGCGGGGAAGGGACCGGACATCCGCGACGTATACAATGTCCGCGTGCCAGCCCTGGATGTTCGCTTAAGGCGAGGTTCCAAACTTTTGTTTTGCGCGCCTTTTTGTACTGACTCTCGTTCCTTCTGCAGCAAAATCCCCTTTCTGGATAGAGGCGAACATGCGTGGCCGCATTGTGGACGTGGGGAACAGGACGTTCGCGCGGTCGACATTCACGTGTCCGCGGCCTATCGTTGCGGCACGGGGCTCGCCGCGCCGCCGCATAGGATGACGTTTGTTCCTGTTTCCAGCTGTCTCTGCATATCTGTAAGCAATCGATTAATTTAAAAAGAAATTAAGCAACGACAAATGCCTTGTGCTCTTGCTCCCATTTTGGTCCCCGCATATCAGCTATAACATTAGGACGCGGATAATTTAAAAGAAAAATTACTCATTTAACCGGTAATTCTGCCCGTGACATCGATCCTCGCCAATGAGCAACATTGGCGTCACCTAAACCTAATTATCTAATTTTAGTAATCGCTACTTTGCCGAATCCAATCGTCAATCGTTCCGGCCACGTGCAAAAATTCGCATGTAACAATCGAGCAGGCTACTTTGTAGCCGAATTCTTGAGTTATTGTCCCCGGGTATCTCCATTGTGAAAGACGCACCAACAATGAGGAGTCACTACAACGAGTTTAGTATTTAGTCCCCCTCGCAAAAAGGAATTCCATTGGCAAGACGAGAGAACGTTACATCTTCGGGCCTTTCTCGTACGGCACGAGGAGATGATACTGTGAGCTCACGCAGAATTAAGTTTTCCCCATACATAACGCTGAAACTCTGTTGTCACAAAACGCACGCGCAGAATAACGCTAAAAACGAGTAGATCCTAAGTATGGCCGCAACAGAGGCTGTTCCGACATTTTGGTTCGCGAAATTTCTCCCACTCATTCGACGTAAATTAATACGTGAGCACTTCAGGTTGAGGTATGATCACAATGTACTAGTATGACAATCCGAATAGCATTATATTTACATTAGTATTGTCCGCCTCCTTTTGTCGCGCTAGCTGATTCTTACATGTGCCACGCGAATCGCAGAGGGTGGTGTTCCAATGGTTTTAGTATGTGAAAAGGCCAGTTAACGCCTCAGATGTGTCAGATGTGCCACATCTGCCCTCGAGTGGAAGGTAGTTCTCGTTGTATTGAGGGTCGAATCTGACGAAACCTTCTGGCGGCGTGAAAGACGTCGACCGGGTGGGGGACGCGATACGGAGTGCGCCGCCGTATCGGATTGGCGTCAGCAGATCGTGGTCGTCCCTCTTCTCGATTGATTGTTGTGTGCGTTCGAGAACTGAGCGCAGGGTAGAGCGCTACTGTGCAGCTCTAGCTCTTGATCCCCGGTTAGAGTGCCCGGCCAAATGCACCTCCACCCGGCGCCGCGGATGACGCGCGGGGCAATTAGCACCCGTGCTACGGCTCCACCGCCCGTCAGCCGCCCGTTAGTCGCCCATCCGCCGCCCCTTAGTCGCCCATCCGCCGCCCGTTCGCCGTTGATACAAAGGACATGGTCGCGTAAAGCGTGCGGAACCAGCAAGCAGCGGATGTATTGCCAGAAGCTTGCTGTGGGATTCCTTTCAGGTCGATGAAGAGGGCGTGAGGGATGGCCAAGGAGGACGACAGCGCAAGGACTTTGCCGCTGATGCGCGGCGCCACGTCGAGGAGAAAATAAGGCGGAGGCGAGGCAGAGGCCGAGGAGGAAACAGAGGAGCCCTAAACTCGCTCGCCTATCAAAAAAGGGGATGCTGCAGCACAAGGTGAGAACAGAAGGAAAAGGTGCACAAAACAAGAGTTTCGAATCTCACCTTACCATAGTTGTCTACCGCGCGGATATTGCTGCCCGTCGAATGCGCGGACGTCCTAACTCGACTGCTGCACCGACCCTTCTGGTCCCTCCCCAGCTGGCTGCCGGCCGTGCGTGCGTCGAGCACACCGACGTCCTGTTCCGCCTGTCTCATCGGCCATGATGGACCGCCGTGTGCACTGAGTGACAGCGGACGGCCACGCCCGCAACCGTCAGCCACGCGAACGTCAACCGCACACGCCCTGTTTTTTCGGGTGAGGGGAAATGAAGGAAAAAATAATGAAGGTTTAGATCAAAGGTTTTACATAAGTAGCGCGCGGAGAGATTTGGAGCACGCCGCGTCCTGTCCCTGGCCGGCCATCTACAGCAACCAGAACATCAACAACACTCACCGGCGCGCCGCCGCTTGCGCGATCGCGCCGGTCGTGCGCTCGGGGCGATAGCGCAAAGTAGTGGTTATTCGCGCTCGCATGGCGGTCTTCAGCCACGGCCACGCACCCCATGTCGCATCGTCCGTCGCGTCGTCGCCTCGCGATCGTCGGTCCCGGGGCCGAGCCAGGGGTCGCCCTGGCTCCGTGGCGGGTGCAGGCAATGCTGCGAACAAGACGAGCTCGAGACCTGGTGGTCGCATGGGCACGACGTGCCGCAAATATCGCGCCGCGGCCATGACGGGTGACAGTGAATAATGAGAATGAAGAGATTGTACGTATCGTTGTTGGTGTTGTTGTTGCGATCTACCACACCTACTTAGCAATTTGCGTGCGCAAAATACGAATACAAGAGAGACTTTCGTAAATGGACATTCCGTTCAGAAAAAATGTGTGCCACGAACGAGGATTGCAAGACCTGGGAAGAGTCTCTTGATGATTTACACCTGTGGGGAAGACACTAGAGGGAGGGGATTCATCGCGGCGTTTCTCTCCCGGGCGAAGGCCACGGGACGAGGGTCAGCAAGGGGAGTGCCGTAGGCACACCCTCTCGCCTGTCGACCGACGCGCCGCGAAGGTTGGGGGGATGATCGACGCGGGGTCTCTCTCCTGGACAGAGGTCGCAGGGCAAGGATCGGCGGGGGGAGTGACGGAGGCACACCGTCTCCCCGGTCGACCGCCGCGCCGAGAATGTTGGGGGGTTGGGGGGAGGATCGATCGCAGCGTCTCCCCTCCGGACAAAGGCCACGCGCCAAGGGTCGGCAAGGGGAGTGCCGGAGGCACACCCTCTCCCCGGACGACCGCCACACAGTAAATATTGGGGGGAGGATCGCCAGCAGCGTCACCCTCCATGAAGATGGCCATGGGAAGAGGGGCGACGGGGGGAGTGCCGGAGACAAACCCTCTCCCCGGGCGACCGCCGCGCCGCAAATGTTTGGGGGAGGATACATGCCTTTCCAAATTAACGGACTCCCGATGTGGGGCGCAATGTGTTTTTCGCACGTTCGACGCAGTTCTTTTCGCGTCGATTATCTCACAATGGCGCCCTCGCCCGCGGCATGGCGCGGCTCTCACGGCACGCCCCGACCGCCGCGACCGCCGCCCGTCGCGTCAGGGCCGCCCCTCGACCCACTGGCCCGAAACGTTGCCCGCTAGGCGCGACAGAGCGCTCGCTCTGCGGCGACAACGCCATCCGGTCCGCCCTCGCCCGACGCTGCTGGCGCCGTCGCCGCCGCGATCGCCGGATCTCCCGGGGACGCTTCCCGGCAAGATCGGCTGGCCCCCGCGGCGTCGGGGACAGACCTCGACCCCACCGGCCTCCGGAGCCGCTCAGGGCCCGCGACAGCGCCCGCGCTTGGCGGCGCCGGCCTCCCCGGGCCCGCCCTCGCTCGGTGCTGCTGGCGCCGCCGCCGCCGTCACCGTCGGGCCCCCCGGCGACGCCTCCTGGCGACATAGGGCCGGCGACGGCGCCCGCGCTTGGCGGCGCCGGCCTCCCCAGGCCCGCCCTCACTCACTGCTGCTGGCGGCGCCGCCGCCGTCACCGTCCGCCCCAACGGCGACGCCTACCGGTGACATCGGTCCGTCCCCGCGGCGCTGCGGACGAACCTCGACCCCAACGGCCTCCGGATACGCTCGGGGCCGGCGACAGCACCCGCGCTTGGCGGCGCCGGCTCCCCCCGGTCAACATATACCCATCTGACGTGCAATGGCATTTTAGATAGCTGAGATCCTAAGCTTTTGATTGCACTACCACTTGACCCAATCAAATGAGATTTTCCAACTTCTCTGGTGAGCTTTCTGATGTATTATCCAAAATGGTTGTCCATGAGTGACCATAGTAGGATGACTGTTCATACTCATTTGTGATCTCTTCAGTGGGAATGATCACAAATGCGATTTATTTAATTTGGAGGCCAGGACCAAATGACAGGGCTGGCTGTCACAGCAGGACACCCCGCCTGTCCGAGAACATGTCAACAAAAGGAAGGACTATGAGTTCAATTAGTTGGGACAAAATAACCAGTTGCTTGCAAGGGTGTGTTTGAATATTGGCCAATAATCAGTTGGTCCAAGCAGCTGTAGTAGTCCCAGGCCTAAATATCCGCCCCAACTAGTTATGTACTTAATGGTATGGTATAAAACCAATAGTCATAAACTAACCAATGTATTTGATACCATTAATGTATTTTAGGCTATTATTCAAAAAATCGTAAAGAAATGTGCACACGCTCGCACACAAGAGATACCTATGACAAGAGTATTTACTTTTTCGCGTATCAAATTATCAGCTACATTTTCAAACTTTAACGACTGTTCCCATTGGTTACCTACCAGCTTGGGCAAGAAAGTAGACTCTTCATTTAAACATCTTTATGTTTAGGGGCTCATGATAAAAAAGTACGCATTGTACTGTACTGCAACTACAAACGACAATTAACCAAAAGCCAATCAAGGGTAGGACCACCGCCGGCATGCCGCCTCCACCTCCTCAGCCACCCCCGTGGTCGTCGTCGGCACCACCGCTTCCTCGCCTTGTCCGTCGTCTCATCCATTACTGTAGTGTCGCTCTCGCAGACGCTGTGGCCGCCGCTGTTGCTGCAGCGCTCTCGTGTGCACGTTGTCAAAAAGCTCCAGAGCCCCATAGCTAAAATAGGCCTTGATCACAGTAAAGCCGGTTGTTGAACCTACTGGGGGGCAATAACGTGGCCCCACCATATTCGAGGCCAGGATCAGGAGAATACCACACAGTAAAGTATCAGGTGACAGGTGCGTCCCCTACGGAGCCAAATCTTGAATCGGGTGAAGATCGATTGCGGCTAATCGTGGCCCCCTGCGTGGGATCGGAATTAGTATTCTATTAGATAGGAACTACTTTACATAGTCATAAGCAGAAAGTATCTAAACAATGTTAATTGACTGCGCGCGAATGATGGAATGGGATCTATTTATTCGTGCGCGCGCAAAAGCGCAAATACAACAACACAGCACAACAAAAGCAGACATATTATCATCTACTCCATATTGCCGCCGCCGCCATCGCAATCGCCGCCTTCATCGCTGCCGCCATGACCTCCGCGGCCACCGCCATCACCATCCGCAAGGCCGCCGAAGTCGCCATCACGAGCTTTGTCGTCCGAAGCACCGTCATCCTCGGGTACTCCGAAGAACAAGCACGGAGCCTCAAGAACGGCATCTTCTCGGCATTGTACGACGTCTTATCGAACGTCAGAGGCGGGAAGAATGGCCACACTTACCTCGTGGAGACCCAGGCGGAGCACAACAAGCGCACTAGCACGGCCACCAACTACGTCAAAGCGACGAAGCCGACGGCCCTAACTTTCACCAACAACAATGCCGGAAAAATTGCGAAGGTAAGGATGGAGCACGCGGTCGCATTCTAGGCTTACCATACCCAGGAACGCGCCTGCAATGGCATCCGTAAGCTCGTCGTAGCCAACGTCTCGAAGCCGCTAACACTCGCGCACTGGGATGAGACCAAGGGCGGATTTGGCCAAGACGACGTGTAGGCCATGCTCAAGACAATCATTGTGGGCGCAATACCGTTCACAGCCGTCGACGGTTGCGTGCTCTGCGATGTGCGGGACCGCAAGCTTACCTTCGACACTGAAGAGACCCTGACCGTCCAGTTCTCCAAAGACACCCAAGCGATCAACCAGCTGGATACGCTCCACGGCATCACGACCTACGAGGCGGAACTGAAGATGAAATTATTAGGCGACATCGAGGAGTTTGAGAACCAGGTGGAAGACTGGAAGAAGGTCGCCAAGGCGGGCGGCGCGCGGATGGACGGATCCACAGGCACCGGCGTTACGGACTTCGTTCTCTACTTCAGCAAGCGCAACACAGAGCTGCGGAACCGATGAGCGGGCAACGCCAAAACCACCGTGGCGCTGCAAGATATCGGTCGACCTTGCCACCCAAGTCCAATTCTGCTGCTCCGCTGCTGCTTACCAATTGCTTCTGCTGATACGCTGCAGGGGGAGATCTAATGTAGCGAGATAGAATCGGACCTGATGGTTCTTATA
>JALLOW010001008.1:0-10308 GCA_036939715.1 Shionodiscus oestrupii
AATAAGCAACCAAAAATCATCTTGTTCGTCTATGCAACAGCTCGCTATTGATAATATTGTCCATTGATGCTCCGTCATCACCCCTCTCTCTCTCCTCCTTTTCCGTCTCTGTCCTGTGCCCTGTCTGGTGGCCCTTCCGGCCCTCAATCCTATCTCGGCCCGCTCACAACCCCTTTGATCCTTTTTGCCAATCTCCAGCTCCCATACACTCCATCACTTCCCCCCTTCCACTTTGTGGTCCATCCATTCTCATTACCTTGTCCACCCCGTAGGCACCTACATAATGTGTATCAAAGTACATATTTGTCATACATAAACGATAACCAATATATGATGTGAAAATCAAACATGTGTCAAAATAAGATATGTATCACAATCATCCTTCATCCCCCCCGCTTCCCAGTTCATCCTCCCTACTACCTTTCTCTTGTCTCTCTTGTCCCTCCCTTCCCCTCCCCTGTCCACCTCTCGTCTTCGAAGCTCCTCCATCCCTTCTCCCCTCTCCTAGCTCAACGGTAGCACTGATGGGGGTGCTATTCTCAATGTAGATGCTAACTAATGCTACGAATGTACCTTCATCACTCCACCTCCTCTTCATGGTCAAGGGCATTTATTACAATCCTGTTGACCTCGATGATCTAAAGATGCAATATCAATATGTGTAAAAATCCAATGAATCAAAACCCCCCCACAAAATCAAATTTCTAATGAAAAAGAGTGTTTTAATATGTTTCACCATACATCACAATCAAAAATAAAATCAATAGTCAACACATAATACAACAATCAAATAAATCAACATCCAAGAATCAATATCAAAATCATACTCAGAATGTAATCAAAAATCAAATAATCCAAATCAGGAAACCAAAACAAAATCAAAACCAAAATAGAGTATGTATCATAATCAAATACAAAAATAGAAGAATCAAATGCATCAAAATCAAAAAAATAGTGTAAAAATCATAATCAAAATATAAAATAGAATAATTCAAATCCAAAAATCAATACCGATATCAAAATCAAATATGTATGATAATCAAATATAATAAAAATTAAATAAAAACAATAATCAAATATGTATGAATATTAAATATAAATTAAACGGAATAAAAATAGAGTTAATGATATATTTCCCCGCTGCTTGATTTCTTTCTATTCAATTTTGTTTATATCAAGTGAAATAGGTTCGAATTATTCGAACAGAATTGGACTTCTTTTGTCCCAAAGAAACATTCCGCCGTAAACCCCCCTGTACGTTCCGGCGTTCGTCATCGCTCCCACCGTTCTTCGCTTGAAACGCTGGCTGATTGTTGTTTCAATTGTGATAACTCGTTTTCCCAACGATCGCCAGGCGAAGATGCAGGCGCCACCTGAACCCTTTGCAACCCTTTGCGCGATATTCCGGGGGCCACGGTGGCGCGACCTGGAACCGGATCGCCAATCCTTGCTCCCCGCGACACGTAGTTGCAGCGGCGGTCGCTCGGTACCAGGTTATTTCATCCGAAGCGGGAGCGCAGGGGCCGTTTTTCCGCCGGCTCCATGCAGCGCGGCCGCCAGCTGAGCAGGTTGCGTGGTACCACGAGCCTCCCGGTCGGCGAGTCGTGCACCGGACCACCAATTATTACCCCTCGCGAGGGTTGTAAGCGGCGACGCTCGCTCGGTGCGCGGCCACGGCATCCGAAGCGGGAGCGTCGGAGCCGTTTTTCCGCCGGCTCCATGCAGCGCAGCCACCAGCTGAGCAGGGGATGTGGTGCCACGAGCCTCCCGGTCGGCGAGTCGTGCACCGGACCGTGGATTATTGTCCCTCGCGAGGGTCGTAAGCGGCGACGCTCGCTCGGTGCACGGCGACGGCATCCGAAGCGGGAGCGTAGAGGCCGTTTTTCCGCCGGCTCCATGCAGCGCGGCCGCCAGTTGAGCAGGGGATGTGGTGCCACGAGCCCCCCGGTTGGCGAGTCGTGCACCGGACCGCGGATTATTGTCCCTCACGAGGGTCGTAAGCGGCGACGTCCGCTCGGTGCACGGCGACGGCATCCGAAGCGGCAGCGTTGGGGCCGTTTTTCCGCCGCTCGCGCATGGCGTGGCCATCGTCGTGTCTTGGTGTTGGTGGTATTTGGTCAAGGGGGACTAACTACGTAGCTTGTCTGGATTGTTGCTCTCCCCTGGTGTGTGTCTCACAGTGAAAATACCAGGGGGGCAACCAATCGAGCCTTCGGCTGCGAAGTAGCTTTCCTCCCTGCGCTCGGTAGATAATCGGGAGTCCGTAGAACCCGGTCAGGGTGGTGTTGGGTTCGCACTGTTCGATCGTGTCACGAGTGGTTCGACGAGCAGGTTTCCTGCCTACGTACGATGTCTGGTAGTCGAGAGCCACACTGTGCCGGATGACGTAAGCCCAAAACCGGTCCATCAAGGTCCACCGTAGGCTCGTATGAGAGCGTAGATTAGAAGTTTTTTGCAAACTTCGCATCGTTTTACGACTGAGGAATTTTGCCCAACCTGGCTGTGAGCAGGCCGCGTGGGAGACTCGCGGAGATGATGTGTCGCGTTAACCCCGAGCTTTACAGGCCTACATCACATTGTCGGCAAAAGGGGTACCTATGCTGTACGTACATTTGTCAAAAGTGTTCACGTTCCACTGGTGAAAACCTCCTTACGCCTTTGATCGCAACACGTAAAACATTGCACAGGACTACACACAACTATTTACTACACAAGTATTCTAGGATAAACAGTAACATCTACTTAGCACCCCTGCCTGCATGGGGATTTTCCTAGTATCATTATGCTACGAGTCAAACAAATTACTTTGTGACTCTCTGAGATGTGTCTGGCTTTAACCAAACCGCCTCAGAGATTACATCAAGGGTGGGAAGATTGTCAAATCAGGGCGGGTTAAATAATTCAGCTGGATGGCGAGACGAATTCAACTGGAATGCAATTCAAAGATGAATGAAGAATGAGAGAGAAAGTGAGATCTTGCAAGCACGGCATGTTACCGGGCGGGCATGGTTTTAAACACCAATGCTGATTGCCTGTTATCATATTTCGAATATTCTGCTTTTCATAGGTAGTTCCTACGCAGATGCAATCACATTAACCCTTTTAATATCAATTTTGTCATCATTTCTCATCTCTTCTAGCTACTCGCTAGTAATTAACCCTTCAGTGCACATAACACAATTAACTAGGAAGGTAGGCGAACACCCAAATTCTAGGATCCGGAGTTTGGGTGTCAGATGTGAATTCCTCTCACCATTTTAGTGGTTGGACCACGTCTTCAGACAATTTTCACGTTCCACTGGTGAACTCCTCACGCCTTTGATCGCAACACGTAAAACATTGCACAGGGACCATTACACAACTATTTACCACACAAGTATTCTAGGATAAAGAGTAACATTTACTTAGCACCCCGCATGGGGATTTTCCTAGTATCATTATGCTATGAGTACGAGTCAAACAAATTACTTTGTGACTCTCTGAGATGTGTCTGGCTTTCGCCAAACCGCCACAACGAAGGGACAGTCTGTGTCGCCATGTGTGCCATTTTGCCAAATGGGACAAAGCAAAAGCCAGAAGAAATATCTTCCGGATCCTGTGCAATGCCAACCAGTTAACGAACACTGATTGTGCCAAGTAAATTCAAACCACGTGACTAGTCTCCGTCACTGTATTCTCCTGAGTCTCTTAAGTCAGTCTCTGACAAAGCCTCAAGTTCCTCTGCCACTGCTGAGTCAGCCAAATCCATGACCGCTTGAGATGACTCTTGCTTGCAGTGCATCACTGTGTCGTTGAACAGTTTTGAGGGTGTCTCTCAAGTACACACAATAGGGACTCTCCTAGCCATCTGAGCCTTTTCTTGATGAAGTCAGCAAATTTCCCAGCTTCATAGAGCTCAACACATGCCCAGACTCTGATAGAGTGGCATGAGTACAACATCAATTCTTCTCGCGGCATGTCAGGACTCCATTACTGCTTTGCGTATCATGTTTGTAAGTGTGGCCCCAGTCAGAAGATACTTTATTTGGCCCTTTTTGTTTTTGTAGACTACAATCGGGAGGTCCATTGAGTGACTCAGTCTTCGCTTCCTCTGAATCATCAGGGCAACATTTTATCAAAATTTGCTTTTCATTATCGTCAAAAAACCTTTGCATCGTGACCAGTGATGGACTTTGTCACTTCTTTCCCACTGGGTAGGTACACCTACCCAATACCCAAAATTTCACTTTTTTGGTGAATTTTTGTTAAACTGCTTGTGCGGACCCCCAACTTTGGGGATCCCTTTGGCTAACTCATAACATGAACATATATTGATTTGAAGAAAAAAAATGACCCCTTCGTCACCTCCTGACCCCCTAAACTTGGCAAAAACGGCGTTTGTATGGGCCGAGCGGCCATGTTCTGTACAGAAAAAATATTTTTTTGGGAATTTTTCAATGAAACTGCTGATATAGCTTCCTTTTGGGCTGAATAACAATAGTTATCTAGCACGCACCCTTCAGATANCTGCTGATATAGCTTCCTTTTGGGCTGAATAACAATAGTTATCTAGCACACACCCTTCAGATACCCATATTTGCCTCCCTATGGGCCAAAAACTGGAAAAATGGCCAAAAACGGCAAAACAACGGGGTTGTTAGGGGGCAAGAATTTAGGATGTGGGGGTTTGTTTTATGTCGTTGCTGATATAGCTTCCTTTTGGATCAAATGACAAGACTTATCTGGGAGACACCCTATAATTACCCGTAGATGCAAAGTTGTGGGTCAAAAACTGACGAGAACGACCCAAAATTGCCAAAACGTGGCGTCTGCTCCCCGTTTTTTGCAGTAATCTGACACTTACACTTATTTCTCGGCATTGTGGCCACAATTAAGTTATTTTGGGGCTAAACAACTATTACAGATGTTTGTGCTTCCCATAATTTGAAAGAAGGGCACAAATACGCCAAGGTCGTACCCTTTGGGTTGGACTCGTTGTAGATCTCGTTGCGCAGATCAATGTTGGCGACCGTGTCCTTCTCGACGCCATTGACTCCCTTCTGTATCATGACCCTGGCGATCTCCGCAGAAAGCTGCACGCTTCCACAGCGCTCCCCTCCCGTCTCCAGGTCGAGCACGAGGAACACCAGCTTCTTCTGGTTCAGGAGGTGGTGCACCTTTGACCTCCCCTTTGGCTTGGGCGATATGTACGGCCTCGCCCATGGCCCAGGCGGCACTCCCGTCGCCGGATCGAGCGGCGCTATTGTCTAGATCGACTGGCGTGACTACCAAAGCGGTGCAATTTGGATAGCGGAAAGACAAACCTTAACATCTTCAACTTCGGATTCATGCATTTGCTTCAGTTTGTTTACAGGTACCTGCTGAGTTGGAGACAAGTGAGTCAAGCAAGAAGACAAAATTTGGCGAGACTAACAATAGACACTAACTTCGAGGGCAGCCGGATGTGAGAATGCACTGGTTGGGACTCCTTGCAACTAGCCAACGGAATTCTCTTTTGAAATCTTTACATCTAACAAAACACCCAGATCTAATATTTATGTCATTATGGAATAGAACTGTTCTAATTCCTCTGTAGATCTGTCCCTGGTGTATGGGCTGATGATGGAGCCAAGAAGAGCAATCGTGCATCGAGACCGAACCAGCCCTCGATCTCCTCTTTAGTGTAGATGCTATAACTTCTAACCTCGATCACATCGACCATGAATTCCCTTGATTCTTTCTCTTTTTCGCGTCCATCCTCAGCCTCAGGCCATGGCTTTCCCCTTCGGCATCACCTATTCTCCCAGTTTACATATCAGACGATGGCTCCCAGAGGAGCTGAGAAGCTAAGTTTCTTTTTGATTGTTGCGTCATCAGAATCCATGTTGCCGACACGCAGCTCGCGAAACGCTCACGAAATTGTCCTTGCCGTTCCTGCTGACGCGGACTCCGACGAATACGGAGGGAGCCGCCAAATCCCTCTCCGTGCCCTTCGAGCGCAGCGCGTGCTGACGCCCCACCACGCCAGCAGGCGCCCTCCCATGAGCATGAGTGCCCGGGGAAGCGAAAGACCGCTCCCAAGTTCTTTTTGGTCGCGCTGGCAAGCCACGCGGCCGCTTCGACGGCAAAAACTCGTGCGACCACTGAGTGCCGTGGCACCACCTCGCGTCTCTCCTTCATTTTTGTGAGCGCCTCTCAAGCGCCTGATGACTACGGTTGCCCCCCAAGCCGTCATGTCGCACGTGGATATACCCGTTTGGCGAGCGTGGTCACCCTCCGACGAACCACAGCACACCCCTGCGACCACCAGGCCCTCTGCCACCTGCGAGCGATCCCACCCTCGAGCCTTCGCGTTTCACGCGCACACACGAGCCGGCTTGCCCTGGCCCCCTTCGCCGACAGGCGCGCCACCCCACCCTCCTCCACATGACTCGCGGATCTCGCGGCGCTCTCACTCTCGCGTGCCGCGCCCTCCAAGAACCATGAAGCACTTCCCCACATCAAGCCGGTGTGCGCTGTCTCTGGCGACACCTCAAGGGTCCCTTCATCACTGGCTGACGCTGAGCACACCGAACATGCCACTGCCAACCCCCTGAATTGGGTTCACCTCATGGAGCCGGTTCTCAAATTTTATTTCTGAACAGTTCGGTTCGGAAACAGGAAGACGAACACACCTTCCTCGCAAGAACACCAACTTTGTGCCCACGAACCAAAATTTTGATTGATCACTACTCAACAATCAACACTCGCGGTAAGTTCTCGGCAAACGAGGGAGAGAAGAAATGAATTCTTCACACAATGATGTTTGCAGAATCTAAATTAAAAAAACTAATAAAACAACATTGAAACGCCTCGAACAACAACTTGGCACGAAAACAAAATAATGCCAACTAATATTGCAACACAAATTCAGCTCTGCTCATCCAAGGCCACAACAATGTTGACCTTAAATTTTGCTTGACACAACCTGTGTGGCCAAAATAGAACAACCAGTGGCATCTAGCATTTAACCCTTCGAACAAAAGAGGCAAATGACTAAAAGGTGTGAAAGTAAAAATGACACAAACCATTCCATGAACCCAACTCTGATTGTTCTGGTTCCGAAACACTAAACTGTAAACTTCACCAGACCCTTCTGGAATGGTCAAAATAAAACCCACCTATGTAAAATAAACACTAGTAGGTTACTACAACATCAAATGTCCTTGACTGAGGTACCATGCGCGAGAGACACACCATAGCTCTCTCCCCAGAAACACCTGATGTTTCGATTGACAACTTTGATCAAACGTTATGAACAATGGCAAAAAAATGAAGCTTGTGCCTGAGGTCTTCACTCTGTACACCAGGTCTGCCCCCGCCAACGAAAGAGATGATTGCACGTTTAACACTCAACTTCGTGGTAGACCCTGGCGCACACAACAAACTTTTTTGTCTTTGGCAAACGAGAGAGAGAGAGAGATCACTGTAAATCCCCACAGAGAAAGCAACAACATTCAATGCCTGACAAATTTAAACGCATGTGATTACGCATGAAACAAAACATCAATAACTTTGCAGAGCAATAATTTATGCCAACACCTGAGTTGCACTGAACCGATCTGAAACGACTCTGACAATATTCCGTCAAAGACAGAAACTAATCAAATATTTCAGGCCTTGCATTTAAAATGTTCATAGCAACTTTCTCAATGTACTCTTAGAAACATTGTGTGCCGCCGAATTCATCCAAATTCACTGAGTGATTGCCACACAACATCACTTGTGTCACTTGCATCACACATCTTTACCAAATTAAACGTAGTAACTATCAAGTTGACTTGTAGATTAAGTTTAATGATAAAACTTAAGCCTGACACAACTTGGACATAGCACAATCCAGTGTGCCTTCTGAATAAACTACATTTTTCAACAACAAAAGTTGATAAAACTTTACCTCAACTTCATCGTTCAATTATTACCTTTGTTGGTCTCACAAATTTCAGGCCCTAAAGTTAACACAAAACTACATTGAATTTTTTTGAGTTGACCTTCTGTTTGGGCGGCAATAAATGAAAACGAAAAGGTTCATCGTAGCACCAATAAAGTTGCACTTACGTTTCGACAAACACAAAAATTGAATCGGGTACAAGCTTCACCCAAAACAATGGAACAAAGATTACATAAGTCATCTTCAAGTGTAAGGGAGACAATGACCCATCATGTCTCGCAAAAACAAGACAAATGCACTGCCTGTTCCATTTAGCAATTAAAAAATGAGATGGCCTATCAGCTGCGAGCTCTGTCAAAACACAGACTACGTGTTCGAAAAACCTTGCAGTACAAAGTAACCCGCAGAAAAAACTGTGTGACAGTCCTACCCACAAAGAAGGTGTTCAAAAGAAAACTCAAAGCACTGCACACATGTGCATACGTGCATGTAAAGATACACAATGCCTTGACAGTAAATACTCTGGCTTCTGAGCAATAAAGCTGATCATCGAATCTTGTTCCTACCATCAAAGCACTAACACTAAATAGGCTAGCTCAATGCAATGAAAGCCAAAACAAATTTCATTTCATGTGTTCCAAAAATTGAGCACTTAGTAGCTGCTCAAGACATCCACATCACAAGGCTCAGGGCACATGTGTTTCTACCCATCTCATATTTCAATGAGGACAAAATCAGTTCACTAATCTGTTGCCGCACATGCATTCTTGCATCTGAGCCAAGAACAAAGCATTCTTGCATCTGAGCCAAGAACAAACTTGAGCTCACAAAGGCACACTTGGCCACAACACTGGACCCTTAAAACGTGCAAACACATACATTGTACTTATGGGTCCCTGACCCACAAACTCACCTCACATTCAGTCTGTCAATTGTCAATTATTACCAGGCCTATTCATTTTAGGAGTAACTACTATCTACAACAACTACCAGTACTTCACTCAAGATCAACCAGTAGGTCATGCTTCCTACTAGATATTTCCTTCACTAGATGTTCAATCTTCAAAGTGGTGTGTGTCATCTTCACATCAAAGGTGCACACACCTACCACCTCTTCAAATGTTGGTGTTATTACTGTCAACATTAAGGTGCAATGCCCTCTTGAGAATAGTTTCCAGCACAGAACTCTGCCTAAATTCCTGTCACTAATTTCTCAACCCTTGAAGCAACTTGTCAAGATCATCAATGAGTTGTTGTGCACCTGTCCACCACCTATTCAATTAAACAAGAATTAGTATTTAATCTGCTTCACTTTATTTTTGAATTTACTTTGACATCAACAAAAATCTATAATGGGCAAAACAGATGCTCCGGACGATGTTCTGGTCATTCTTTCTCATCCGGTACTCAATAGACAATCTGCGCTTCCTTTTGCCGAAAACGCCTTGTAAACTCAGAAACATTCATCGCTCCCATGTGATTTATCTTGTCTCATCATGAGGGCCATCACGATTCAGCAAAGGATTCGATGTCAGCGTCATTAGAAAGAGCTAGATACTACATAAAATTGACTTGTCCCTATTTTTCATTTTCGTAGATGCCTTTCAGGGATACAGTCTGAGCTACAACATCCTTTTTTCAAAATAAGGCCAAATGGTCATTACTCAATTGCTGAGAGCTATTCATCAGAAGAAAATTCGGCAGACTCGGGACTGGTTATGGGGTACATAGCAAGATGGAGCATTTTTGTAAGCTACCTTTTTATCTAGAGCAAAGAGAATAAAGGTATAATCATGCCTATTTGCCCGTTTCGGACTCTCAACTTTGAACAACAGCAACATCAAACGCTACATTGAAATTTTAGTCTGAAAAATGTGTCAACAATTTTTGGGAGCCAAATTTTTGCCCCCTCTTTTGGGATCCCGTCGCCTAAATTTGGTCCCATTTTCCCCCAAAACCCCGTCAAAAGGGTCCCAGATCTCGGCCCAGCGGACATTTTTTCAAAAATGCCCACTTATGATTGTAGTTCTGCGGTGAAAGATTAGTTCCCCGGAGGATTACACCGGCTCATCCCAAAAACGGTGATGCCCCACTAAAAATAACGCCAAAAGTGCCATTTTTGCCGTTTTTTGGATGAGCTGGTGTTACCCCCCGAAATCCCCATCGTTCAACGCAGAGCTACAATTGTAAGTGAGCGTTTAGGAAAAAATGTCCGTCGAGCCGAGATTTAGACGTGTTTCTAACCCCGATTTTTTGAAAAAAATCAATTTTTTGTCAAATTTTGGTGTTGCTCGCTCAGAACAGCAGTTACGGCATGCGGCCGCAAGTGTAGACCCCATCTGGCAGCAACAACAGAAATGTAGGCGATTTTAACAATACATTTACCTAAATGCTGATTT
>JALLOW010001030.1:0-13002 GCA_036939715.1 Shionodiscus oestrupii
AAGGCGAGCCGCCGAACCCGTGGGCGAAGGGCGGAGAGCAACGCCACGGGACGCGCGGTGGCAGCCGCGACGGCGAACCACTGAACCCGTTGGACGGGCGCGAGGGCCACGTCACGGGAAGCAGGGGCGGCCACCGCGGAGAGCGAGCCGCCGAGCCCACCGTCGAGACCCGACGGCCAACGCGATACGGCGAGCCATCGGGCCCGACAAACATGGCCAAGAAGTCAGGACGGCCGCCAAAGAAGGGGAAACGAAAGGATCCCCCCGAACCCCCGCCCGGGTACGCGCGGAAGGACCCCCCCGAACCCCCACCCGGACATGCACCCGCGGCGGACGACGCGGGCACCACCGGGGCGTCGAGCGACGGTGGACGCGCAGCACGGAGGACTGCACGTGCGCGGACGAGAGACGACGCCACGGCGGCGACCGCGGGGGCACCGAAGAAACCGCCCCCGGCGGCGGATCCTGGGGGGGTTGCGAGGGCATCGGGCGGGGGGCACCTGACGTCGACAGCGGGACGCGGTGACGACACGGAGATATTCTCCTTGTCTTCGGGGACCAGCGAGGAGAGGGGCACAAAAATGCCCGCCGCTGAAGGGGCAGCAAGGGCGTTGGGCGAACGGGACCTGGTGAAGGCAGCGGACCGCGGTGTCGACCCCGAGATATACTCCCTGTCTTCAAGGGACAGCGACGAGGAGGAAATGAGGCCGGCGAAGACGCGTGCCTCGGCACGGGGACCACCGCCCGCGCGGAAGACCCCCTACTCAGCACCCCCAGCGGCGAAAACTGGGGGGGCAGAGGGGGCATCGGGCGGGGCGAATCTGCCGTCGGCGGCGGGCCGCGGTGGCGACCAGGAAATATTCTCCCTGTCTTCGGGAACCGGCGACGAGGAGAATACAAAAATGCCAGCGGGGCCACCACCCGAGGCCCCACGCCGCGGCGAGGCGATGGGTCGTGCGCCGCGCCCCGGCCATGCGAGCACGCTGACGGGAGCGAACGCTGCAACGGACGTGGGCGCAGCGGGACGCGGACGCGAAGAGGACAGCGGCGACGAAAGCCGCTTCAGCGGGGGCCCCGACCACGAGGACACTCAAGAGGGAGCGGATGCCGCGATGGGCGCGGCAGAGGAAGACAATAGCAGCGAGAGCCGCTTCAGTGAGGGATCTGGCCGCGCGGGCGTTCAGGCGAGGGCGAACGCGGCAGCGGCCGCGGGCGCGGCTAGACGCGGACGAGAGGAGGACGGCAGCAGCAGCGAGAATCCCGACGGTGCAGGCATCCAAGCGGGGGCGAATATTGCGGCGGGCGCGGGCGCAGCGGGGCGCGGACGAGAGGGGGACAGCAGCAGCAGCGACGGCTGGTATAGCGAAAGCAGCGGCTCCTTTCGCACGTTTCCTCGGCTGCCACGAGAGGAGGTGCCAACACTGCCCGCCGGGGGCTCGAACGCGGACCTGTACGACGCGTTCCTGCAACACCACACTGCCGCACAAAGTTGGGAATTCCGGGAGGTCCTCCTACACCTGCTCCCGCTGACGGAGGAGCCCTACCCGAGCAGGTATGCAATTGAGGTGCTGGAGGAGATCGGGGGGCGGCTGCGATTCCAGGATGAGGACCAACGCGCCCTCCTGATGCAAGAGGCGCTCGACCGGCACAGAGGGGCCGAGGGGCCAGTGTTCACAGGGCGAGGGGCAGACGTGGCCCGTGCGATGGAAGAGGGCAGATATCACACGTGGATTGCCACGATGCCGGGGATCTCGCCTCAACTGTGGACAGAGTTCATGAAAGTGCGCGGGGATGTACCAGCATTCGACGACGAGCCGAATTGCGGACCGTTGTTTTACGCCATGTCGGAGGGTGCCGCGCTGATGGACCCCGGCCTGTACAACGGAGCCCCTCAACGCGCTGCGACGGCAGCGGCTGAGATACCGCTCACGAGGAACCTAGAACAGGCGGCTCGCGGCGACTTGAACCCCCCCGGGGCCGCACTGCCCTACAGACGGTACGGCACGGTGCGGTGGGACTCGGGCGGGACGCAGGGGGCGCCGACCGTCACGAACCTGGTGCTGGAACTGGGCCCGATGTCCATCCAGTCGCATTTCGGCGCCTTTGGGGGATGCGGACGCCCCACGCTAGACAACGAAGACTACAGGGATGTGATATTTCGCGGGACGATAAATGCGTTCATCCGCGGCGAGCCGCGACGGGACGAACAACAACGAGAATTTGGAGAGTACCTGAGTGGGCCGGAAGATCAACTGGATGAGGTACGCCGCGACAGGTCGTGGGTGGCGGTGTTCACCGATACGGACGCGACACCACCCCCACACCTCGTGAGCATGGCGATCCCGATGGAAGGCACGGACGTCGTAGTCTATTCTCTGTTTCCCCCTCCACACAGGAACGCGCAATGGTCACAGGATTATGAGAGGTACATGCGCCGTCTCACGTATTTTAATCCCCGCCCGCACCTCCGCATCGCGGGGACGACGGCCGACGATACACAGCCTGCGACGGGCGGGAGCGACCCAGTCGGACGGGACACCCTTGGGGCGACTCGGACGACTCGGAGGGAGCGCGGGAACGATAAACATAATAATGAATCTTCACTCCGGTATTTTCAGCCTGCTCTTACTGCCAACCTACGCAGGGTATCGTCCATGATGCGAGGCACGAACGGAGCCGTAACACCCTTGCCCTGGGGACCAACCAGAGCACCGCCTGGTATCCCCCCCCCCTCGACGTGAACCAGGGGGCGGCACAGGGGCGGCTCATGCGACAGGTGCTAAGGGAGGAACTCGCGACGCACAGTGCGACGCTGGAGTCGATGGAGGGGAGACTGAGGACGCTGGAGAAGGACAAGGACGATGGCAACCACATGCTGGGGGAAGCACTACACACCTTGACGTCTAAGATCGAGGCTGGCTTTCAGGAAACCGGCTCACTGCGATCTAAGATTGAAGCTGGCTTTCAGGAAACCGGCTCGCTGCGACGAATGTGCGCCTCCGTCATCACACGGATCAACGCCATGGAGGAACGCATTGACGAGACCAGCGAGGCGCAGCGGAGGGTCGCGGACGAGACGGAAATGGCGATCAGCGAGGCATGCGCCACGAACATCAACAACGCAATGAAGGAGGCGCAACGTTACATCAGAGAAGAGATCAGGGCGGCAGGGCGCGAGTCGGTGCCTGCCCCTGCGAGCGGTCGCGAACCTGGCCCGCTGGCAGTGACGGAGCCAGAAGATTGCGACGCACGCCCTGCCGATCATGTGGTGAGGAAGGAGGCGTTGGAGCCCCCGACATCCGACACCGAATCGGAAGACAAGAATCCGAGCGGAAAACATCAGAATCCGTTCGGGAAGAGGCTCACTGGTGTGACCCTTGCCGCGGGAAAGTGCAAGATCTTGGGTCGGCGAGGCGCGAACGTGAAACGCTACGATGAAATGTACGGGTGCAGAGCCACAGTGACGACGACAGACGCCAACGCATGCCGGGTGGAGATATACGGAGAGAGCATCATGGCGGCGGCTGCATACCGGCGACACCTTGTACACACGTGGCAGGAGTCTAAACGGACCCCCGACACCGCCGGGGGCGCCGCCGGCCCGCACGCTACGCCCGCGGAGGCGCTGGACGACGGGAGCACGGGAGATGACATCAGCGATGAGGACACCGTACAACACTCCAACTTGACGGAGGGGAGAGACGCGACTCCGCGACGAGCGTGGGTACGCGCGTCGGATGGCACCCCACTCGCCGACACTGGCGCCGCAGGGCGCCCTGACGGCAGGGACCCGGTGGGGACGGACGGCACGGGCGCACCGTGGTTCGTGAGAGCGGCGACCCACGGCGGGAGGACTGACCCCCCGCCGAACGGCATGGGCATCACTCTGGAACGGGGCAAATGGCATGCACCGCCACAGGTCACGCCAACGCACGTGAAGGACAGGAGGGGCGTGCACGACCTCAACTCGACCACGGCCAAGGGGAGAGATCCAACCCCGGCGCGCCGGCGGGATACCGGCGCGACCGCCGCGACGCCGACGGATGGACCCAAGAAGCCCGTTGCGAATCCGTACGGCAAGCGGCGGCCGGTGAAGGATTGGGGGCCACCAGTGCAGGACCCACGGGAGCGTTTCCACAATCAGACGTACATGGGCAACCAATCCGATTATGAACGGGAGGCGGCCAGACCCCGGCGCGCATCGGTCGGCCACACCCACGCTCCCGACGATGGCGGAGCGATGTCGCCCAATTTCGTGGCGCTGCCGAGGGCGTCAGCGGGCGGCGAACGGGCGGGATCCCACCGTGCACGCGCACCCACAGTCGATGGTGGTGGAGCGATGTCGCCCAGTTCCGAGGCGCCGTCGAAAGCGCCAGCGGGCAGCGACGTTGCGGGAACCCGAGGTCGTGACCCCAGCCCGGACCAGTCCGCCGGACAGGGCGTGCGCACGGGCGGCAAGCGGGACCCCGTGGATACGGAGACACATGAGGAGGTCTTCACGATGACCCGCAGCAAGACCGCGGCTGCGGGCTCCAACTTTGCCACGGCGCACAGACTGCAACAGAAATACAACTGCGGCGTGAGCATCACGGGAATGGGCCAGAAAAAATGCGCGGTGACAATCAAGGGCGCAGATGCCAATGCCGCGCGTGCGTGCAGACTTGAACTGGAGAGGATTGCCGATGGTGCTGACGAAGCACGGCCTCCCGATGACACACTAGTCAGCAAGCGCATGGGCGACAACGAGGTCAACAAACGGGGAGACGGGAATGATGAGTCCGACGCCACGGGAGGCAGCAAGGGCGCCGGGGAGCCGAGCGACGAAGACAAGGATACCAACCGCGACGACACACACGGCACCACGCGGCGGCATGAAGGCGGGAGTACGGCGAGGGTTGTAGGGACTCCAACGGCGGTGCGTTTCCCAGACGCCAATGCAGCCGGACTCACCGAAAGAGAGCGATACCCACAGCTGAGCGACGCAGATCACGAGATCTACGAGCGCCTGACGCGGCAGCAGAAGCTTTGGCATGGAGCGGGCAGCATGGACAGAGTCGACGTCGTCTACGGTGTGCGCGTGCTGACGACGAACATGTTGAACATCATCGGGGTTAGAACGGATGATCACCGTGCAGTTCGCAGAGAGCACGATGAATACCGACGGAACGCGCGGGCGACAGGCAGAGGTGGAGATGCGTCGGTTGGGGACCAATTCTCGGGCTTGGAATGCATGCAACCAGACACGAAGGGCCTACACAAGAGCGCGAACTGGAAGCGCCTGACCACCCTGACGCAGGCAGAGAGCATACTTGCCTGGTACGAACACGCTGTCATGAACGCAAGGCGTTTCAACATCCCCACCATGCCATTTGAGGCGCTGATCCTGGCATACGGGGCGACGGGGCTTGCACCGCCGGGCCTAGGGGCCCGATGCAGTGAAGCAGCGGGTCGCGCGTACCTCGAACTACTCACGTACGTGATACCCGAGAGGTCTTCAGGGGACGGCGGCTTGAACACCCGCATCCTACACCAGCGGTGCGGGTATGAGTTCATGTGGGTCATCCTGCGCGTGACCACCAGAATGTTAGACACGTCACATCCTGTGCCTGTGCCGACATTCAATGGCGACATATTCGTGTTCGCCGACTCGTGCAGGGTACAGCATGCCATGTTATGCCACCGTGGGGCCAGTACGTCGAAGTACGACTGCAGCATCCAGTACCTGAGCGCCATCAAGGGGGTGTACGCCGGCGCCGCCATGACACAGCACGCGGTCGTGCGCAGCAGGTACGAGGCCTTCATGGCGACGAACGGCGACCACGACAGTAACCGGTACCAGTTGCCGCGGGCACACGAGGTGACAGAATTGGCAAGCGCGGTTGCTGACATGGGGCCGATGCTCATGACACTGCCAGAGCCGGCCCAGGACGTCGACGATCTCCCACTGCGCATGAATCGTGCAACGATCACCACGGCATCGCATCATTCCGGGCCATGCACCAGGGATGAGCCGGTGCCGGAGCGGGACAGCGGGGCCATCCAGGGGTTCAGCGTGGCGAACTTACGGTTGAACCGAGCTGAGGCGAGGGACGGCGAACGCACGCGCAGGTACATGCCCACGCGACCCCTCGTGCCTCGCGCACCCCGGCGACGGAACCCGGACGCGAACGAGCTTTGCAATGCATGCAAAAAGAAGGGACACAAGGCGAACAGGTGCTTTTACCTGGCGATGTACCTCTGGACCAGGGAATACTACAAACACATGACGGAGGAGGAGAAGAACAAGGTCATGACGGAATGGCAGGAGCGGTACCGGGGCTATCTTGAACGGGACAACTCTGGGCCCCCGGCACACCCATCGGCAGTGGGGCGGGCGTACGTCAACATGACCATGATATCGGAGGAGGACATGATGGCACAGATGGACTGGGCATCATTCAGCGGCGAGCCGGGGGAAGACCCTGGGGATGGAGGGGGCGCCAGCAATGGTGATAGCAATTGACTCCTCTGGGGACCGAGTGCGCTCGTTCCCCCGCCCACCATACCACCCGAACCCCCTCCCGGACAGAACCGCACCAAAACCTCGACGGCCGTTTCCCCCGGCCAACCCCACAAGACAGATGATGGCGGAGGCACCGCCGGGACCCCTCCGGGCCCACTCCGGCGCCCCTCCGGCGCCCCTCCAAAGACCCTCCGGGGCCCCTCTAAAGCCCCTCCAGGGCCCCTCTGGAGCCCCCTCGGATGTGGTCGCGACACGCTGGAAGACGACAGTGACGATGGCAGCAGCAGCGTGGAGGACCCCATGCCACCCTTGTCGATGCCCGGCTCCTCCAGCGACGACAGCGAGGACGAGGCCCGCGACCGACGACGGAACCGACCTCGGCGCCGTCGCCGGCAACACTGCAACCACGAACGACGGACCGCGCACGCGCGGCCTGCCGAGGCAAAGCGGTGGACACGGACGGACCCCGGGTCACGGACGTACCTCACCACCAAGAAGGGCGGTCCGCGTTGGACCACGGTCGTGCACCGCACCACGATGCACGTCGACACAGGGGAGGTGATTGAAGACAGGGCGATCACACCGGACACGCCCCTGGCAGTGCTTCACTGCCTGCTTCCGGGTGGGATTACAGGCACCCGGACTACACTGTACCACCACGACCCCAGGCTGGGGGACGTGGGATTCGCTGATGGGCGCGTCGAGCGGACTCGACGCCGGGAGAGAGACGCCCCCGCGAATGCTTCCGACGACAGGGTCGATTCACGACATGGTGGGGTCGGGTCCGACGATGAATCACGGCACTCGGACTCAGTACCCGACCTGTTAGCGCGGACCGACGGATACGAATCAGACAGCAGTTCCGGTCTGTCGGACGACTCCTCCCAGAGCACATCCCAGTCATCGATGACAGGAGAGGCGTACGACCGTTGGGACGATGAGGATGGCGAAGGGACTGGCTGGGATGTTTGCGATCCCGCGAGCACGGTAGCAGCGCCGACGCGCTGGGCTGAGCAAATACGAACGGCACTCGCACACACGGTGGAGGCAACCCCCCTCGACACGGTGGCTCCACCCGGTTCGATAATGGACATGCCGCCAAGACGCAGCGGTGGCCGGACGATGGCCGCGACGACGGCACGCTGTCCTGTCCCACGTCACAGGCCGCTGACGCCGCACGCACCGGTCACCATACGCACCATTGGGATCGCACCCGACTCGGTGGCGCGGGCCATCATGCTAAAAGGGCCGGGCATGATGACGGACAGCGGGGCCAACGCGTGCATGGCGAATTCGGAGGAAGGTCTGGTGAGGTGCCGGGACATACCGCCCGTGAGCATCGGCCTCGCCCTGCAGACGGAATCGGCGCCATCGGTACACACGTGCCGACGAATGGGGTATTTGCCGATGTACATGAACGATGGGACGCCGCACTATCAGCCGTTCTTGATCAACCAGCACGCCCCGGAATGGATAATGTCTCCGGAAGCGGTGATGGAGCAGAACGAACGCTTCTGGTCGTGGCGACAACAGGGCTTTAAAGGGGACCACCCGGAACGCCCGCAGTCAGGCACGGTGGAGATGATAGGGGAAGACGGCACGGCTCTCATGCAGATCCACATGACAAAACGGAATGGCCTGTACTACTGCTCCACGGGGCAACTCGCCGCACGCGAGACTGCACACGACGGAGACGGACAGGATGGCGGGGGCGTGAGCTCGCCCAGGTTGATGCGCTGCGCCTGGGTGCTTGACAGCGGACATTACCCAGGAGAGGAGCCGCCAGCCCCACCCACCTCGAACCGGGAGATGACGACACTCCGGCGCCTCGCCACCGGTTCGGGGCGCGTCACGATAGACGTCACACATGACACGCCTGGGCCCGTCGCGTGCGCTCTCACCCGTAGTAGATCCAGAGCGCAATCTCGTCAGTTGGACCCCGTCCCAGAAGCACGCCCGCTGACAACGCCGATGCCGATGGTGTATGTCACCGACGACGAGGACGACGTCACGGTCGACGCCGACGTGGACCCACTGCCGAGAAACGCACCGGGTGAGGGCGACGTTCAGGACACCGCCCCGCCGACGGCGTCGAGCACAGCACCACAGCAACCCGCACCGACACGGGACGGCGACAAGGCACCCGCCCAGGAGAGGGCTCGTCATCGCCCTGTGCACCCAGCACGGCAATTGGAGTCTGAACTTTGGGCGGCGAGGCTCGGCTTCTGCAGTGAAAGTCAACTCGAGATGTTGCCCGGGAAGGCCACAGGGACACCAGCGCGATTCTATTGCCACCCCTTCCGGTACATCCCGCACAAGGAATGGGCACGGATGAGGAAACAGCCAGCGGGACGAAGAGCGGAGAAGATGAGGGGCACGGGCCAACGCTTCTACATGGACTACGGCTTCATGCGTGCATCGACGGAAGATTACGGACGTAGGTCTCCTGAGGTGGACCGCATCGTGACATCGTTCGACGGGTTCGAGGCGTACCTCCTCATCGTGGACGAGTGTTCGCGACACGTGTGGGTCCTGCTGTTCAAGTCGAAGGACCCGCCCGTAGACGAGGTGCGGGAGTTCCTGCGGACCTTCGGCCGAAAGGAGGGCGGCCTAATACGCTGCGATCAAGGCGGCGAGCTGGCGCGTTCCGCCAACTTCAGGACGGTGATGAAACGGGAGTGCAACTACACGGTCGAGCCGACGGGCGCGGACAGCCCTTCGCAGAACGGGGGAGCGGAGACGTGGAACCTGACGTTCGCCGTCACCGTCCGGATACTGCTGTATGGCGCTGGATTGGGGGCCATATACTGGTCGGTGGCACTCGTGCATGCCGTGTTCTTGCACAACAGGCGGGTACACAGCGTCACTGGCCGAACCCCATACGAGGGATGGTACGGAATACTGCCGGACCTGACCAGGCTCCGTGTCTTCGGATCGAGGGTGTGCGTGAAACGGAGCGGTAAACGGCGTGCGAAGCTGGACCGACACGATTTCACTGGCGTCTTCTTGGGGTACACGGCAACGATGACCAACATTGTATACCTCGACCTCAAATCGGGACTGGTGAAGCGATGCGGGCACGCGGTGTTTGACGAGGCATGGTACAGCGCCACATCCCGGCCGCCCGCGGCACAGCTCCTGTACGATCTGGGCTTCGAGGACGAGTACGACGCCCCCACGGACATCGTCAACGACAGGGCAAGGTACCCTCCGCACCCTGACAGGTGCCCGCCCCCGGCGACGTGTCCTGTTCGTGCACGGCGGACGCCACTCCCGTTACGCATGTTCGCGGCCCCAGAGACCACACAGCGGAAGATCGAGAAGCTGACCAAGGAGCAGCGGTGGGCCCGGCTGCAAGATCCATTCCGCGACACGGTGCTGGCGGCCGCGGATCGGGACGTCATCTTGGCCGACGTTCATGGCGTGTCTCGGACTGATGCAGCACAGGTGTACTTCTCGCCCGACCCGTACAACAAGGCGTTCGAAGAGGAGCTCTCACTCCGCGGGTACGACGCCTACAAGAAGTTCGCGGGCGGGATGGAGTTTCACGTGAAGGATGGCCGCCTCCGGCTTCGACACATTGCACCCCGATCACCGGCGGCACGCATACCGGCGTGGAGGTCGCGCATCCGTGGCGCGTGGCTCGTGAAGATCGATGGCCAGCCCGTGTCATCCCCGGCGACGGTTGAAGCATTGCTGTCGGCAGCAGCAAGGGGGGGACAGTCAGCCTGTCGCCTACTGTTTGCGCACCCTGAAGTCGAGCAAGGGTTGACGAACGACGGGATTCCGCAGGTCAACCTTGACCAAATGAACCCACGGCACATGTTGGTCCGCCCAGAGTTCCGGACGGTCTTGTGTGGTGAGGTGCTCAACGTGATCACGCGCGCCATGAGGCTGACACGGGGCCGGCTCATGAAGACCTCGGACTGGCAGGAGTGGCGGGACTCCGAGTGGAAACAGCTCGATCAGTACGACACGCAGGGCATGTTCGGTGAGCCGGTGCTGGTCAACAAGAAGGACGCTGTATTCAACCTGGTGTGGACATACGTGGTCAAGGAACTCGACAAACGGAAGAAAGCCCGTTGCACATGCGACGGCTCACAGAAGGCGGGGCAAGTCAGGGTGTTAGACTACACGCACGCGAGCTGCATCGACCACACAAGTTCAAGGCTGTTCTACGCCATATGTGCGGCGGAGGACCTCCTCGTCTTTGGCGCCGATGTCTCGAATGCATTCGGGGAAGCGCCACCGCCAAAGCAGGGGTACTACGTGCGCCCGGACCGGGCATTTCGCGAGTGGTGGACGGAACACAAAGGACGAAGCCCGATACCCCATGGGGCCATGATTCCGGTCCTTGCTGCGATGCAGGGGCATCCGGAGGCGGGGCGTCTGTGGCAGAAACACGCCAATGCCATCCTGCGGCACCTGAAACTGACGCCGACCACGCACGAGCCCTGCTTATACTCCGGCCTCGTGGAGACGCCAACCGGCGCGAAGCGGATCCTGTTCAAACGGCAAGTAGACGACTTCGCGGTTGGGGCCCCGTCGGAAGCTGTTGCAAACGTGTTATTCGACCAGATTGATGAGCTACTGACGTTCCCGCTCAAGCGGATGGGACTCGTGACCCTATTCAACGGCATCGACGTTCTACAGGCTCGCGACTTCATCAAGATCTCAGTGGGAACATACATTACCAAGTTCTCGGAGAAGTACCTCGACACATGGATGACCGAAAAGGACACACCGGTGCCCAAGACTCCCTTACCTTACAACACGACTTTCGTGAGGTCGTTCTTGAGTGAGACGGGGAACCCGGACGAGGCACACCAGCGGGACCTGGCTACAAGGATGGGCGTCGGGTACAAGAACGGTGTAGGCGAGGCCATATTCGCAATGGTGACGGCGAGGCCGGACACAGGCAACGCAGTAGTGCGGCTTTCGCAGAACAACGCTTGTCCCCATGAGATCCACTACCACGGACTGCGACACTTGCTGAAGTATCTGTATCACAGCCGAGACGATGGCATCTTCTATTGGCGTCGGACGCCTAACGGGATCCTCCCGGATACGCCGCCCCCGAAGATTTCAAGTAACATGCACGACCTCCTCCATGATGGACGGCCGGTACACGACGCGCTGGAACTATATGGGAACATGGACTCGGACTGGGCATCATGCGTGAAGACCCGGAAGTCGATGGGCGGGGCTGGCCTGTTCCTGGCTGGTGGTGTCGTGGCCTACAAGATTAACCTGCTCGTCACCATCGCACTTTCCTCGACGGAGGCGGAGTTCATGGAGGCAGTCATGGGGGGGAAGCTCATATTGTTTTGCAGGAGCATCCTATGGGATCTAGGCGTCCCACAGTGTGCCGCGACGATCGCGTATGAAGACAACGACGCGTGCACTAGCATGGCGAATGCTGGCAAGCCCACCCCGCGCGCACGGCACATTGACATCAAATACCATGTGCTGTGTCAGTGGGTCGAGCAGGATTTGGTCAAGTTGGAACGGATCGCGACGGCACAGAACACGGCGGATGTCTTCACGAAGATCATGGGCCCCCTACTCTTCCGCCGCCATTGCGACTACCTGATGGGACGAGTACCTCCACAGTACTCTGCATGTTACGCGACATTCTACGCAGCATGGAGGGATCACAAGGAGTCTCAGCAGAAGCCCGGGCAATCCCCCCGGGAGACCCTCACCGAGATGAACGCGTTCACGGCTACGTGGGTTGCGAAACTGGCGGCAACATGGACAACGGTGGCGGGGGGCGTGATCTCAGCGTGAACAGTTTGGTTCTTGACTCATGGCCCATCTATCGAGTGGTGAAGGGAGACGATGGGCCGGTTATTTGGGTCGCTACACGATTTTATGGTTTTGTTGATAGCACTCCACACCATTCGGTGGTCCACCCTCATCTTGGATTCTCTAAGATTTCGAGTGGGGGGGGGTGTTGGTGTGGTAAATGGTGTTATCCCTCGGGGTGGGATTTACCCCCTAGTTATACCCCGGGGAATTATTCTTCTTGTTTCATTCTTCTTATCTACGTCTAAAATAACAATGGAATTATCCATTGCCAGGTCATGATCCCAATAAACGGGAAAGTGAGCAGCAAAGCAAAGCAAAACAACAACAACACTTTTCAACATCGACGTCGGAACAACGCAAGAGGCGAAATTCCGATCCAAAACCACCGAGAACGGGGTGGAAACGAGCCCCGGCGGCCACCGCACGACAGCGAGCCGCCGAACCCGCTGGCGAGACGCACGAGCGACGCCGTGGGACGCGAGGCGGCCAGCGCACGACAGCGAGCCGCCGAACCCGCGAACGACACGCACGAGCGACGCCGCGGGCTGTGAGGCGGTCGGCGCGCGACAGCGAGCCGCCGAACCCGCAGGCGAAACGCACGAGCGACGCCGCGGGAAGCAGGGCGGTCACCGCGAAGGCGAGCCGCCGAACCCGTGGGCGAAGGGCGGAGAGCAACGCCACGGGACGCG
>JALLOW010001082.1:0-11026 GCA_036939715.1 Shionodiscus oestrupii
GAAGAACAAGAAGAACAAGAAGAACAAGAAGAACAAGAAGAACAAGAAGAACAAGGAGAGCAAGAAAAACAAGAACAAGAACCAGAAGAAGAAGAGGAACCAGAAGAAGAACGAGGAGAGGGAGGAGGCGAAGAAGAAATAATGGAGACAAAGAAAAGAAGTAAATAGCAGTCATCAAGAGGCGACAGAAGAGAAAGTAAGCTGCCCTCGTCCAAGATCCTGTGTTGCCCAAGATTTCATCCTGGGTGAAAAAGGAGCCGCCCAGGATACTTGTCGCCTAAGATTTTCCCTTGTATTTCAAATTTACACAATCTTTTCTACACACGAAAAAAATATATGGTTTCATTTTGAAAATACCATTTTTGCTCAACTTTGGAAGTCGCCTAGAATTTTCACAAAATCCTGATCTCCCCAGATTTTTAATTTTAAAACTCCCCAGAAACCATGACATTTAATATTGTTCAATTTGCACATAATTTCACAGAAACCTAGTCAACAAAGATCCTGTTTTGCTCAGGATTTTTATCAACCCACCTAGGATTTCACAGAATCCTGGTCGACTAAGATCCTGGGCAAAAAAGGTCGCCTTTCTACAAGATGAACGCTTTGTTGCAATACTTTACAAGCTTTTTGGTTGCAAGGTGTTGTGCTTTCAGGTATTTTTCCTTTTTCTCAATTTTCTCTGTGTGTGTGCTTAGTAGGCTTCTCTCCTTTTCCTGTGCGTGCACAACTCCATACCCTCTAAAAAGCAATACCATCATCGAAACACTATCTGCAAAATCCTTTAAAATTGTGTGGTATCATGTCTTTTGGAGTTATGTTGCCCTTCACTTTATATTCTTACATGGAATCTTACACATTGTCAATCTTACTTACACAACATTTGCTCTTTACAGAGATGTCACTCCCCCTACTCCAACACCTTCTGCAAACATCTTGTCCCCCATATTCTGTCTTATTGAACTGTCTAAGTACGTCCCTGCCTCCAGAGGTTGTAGTATCTTCATGGTCGCAAAAAAATGATACACAGTTAGGGAGGAGCCCAGAACGCCTATGCATCAGGTTTTGTACCAGCATGTGTGCGAAAGATGGATGGTCAAAAACCAACCCTTACTAGGGTTTAATTCTGGACTTTTTGGGAGGAATTAAATAATTTCTTCAAAATTTACTTTCACCCCAAAACCAAGTATTCCTACATGTAGTAAATTTAATTCCGCTTTGATTGATGTTTGGGTCAGGGGGGGTAGCAGCTCATCTTCGGGGTCAAATTGTCCCTCAAAGACAGTGGTTGCAAGGGTTTAATTCTGGACGTTTTGGGAGGAATTAAATAACTTCTTCAAAAATTACTTTCACCCCAAAACCAAGTATTCCTACGTGTAGTAAATTTAATTCCGCTTCGATTGATGTGTGGGTCAGGGGGGGGTAGCAGCTCATCTTCGGGGTCAAATTGTCCCTCAAAGACAGTGGTTGCTGGTCACAACAAAATACGGCAAGGGTTGGTCACACGTGCTGACGCACCGCGACGCGACGGAGCGGCACGATGGTGGCCGGCGAGGGCCCGGAGCCGTCTCTCGTGACCCCCTGCCGCTGCTGCTGCGCTGCGCGGTCGCTCCCTGACCCGTAACAGGCGCCGATGAGCCTGCGCGCGCCTGCCATCGCCAGGGGCCAGGGGCCTGTCGCAGCTGTTCCCAGCTGATTCGCGGGCACTCGTGGCATCAGCCCGTTTTCTTGGATCGGCTACCCCCCCTGCCCGAAGCCGAGGCGCGGAGGTGGAGGCGCGGGGGAGGAGTCGCGGAGGCGCGGGGGCGGAGGCGGAGCGAGGCGCGGGGGCGGAGGCGCGGGGGCGCAGGCGGACGCGCGGAGGCGGACGCGGAGGCAGAGGCACGGAGGCGGAGGCACGGAGGCGGACGCGGACGCGGACGCGGACGCGGACGCGGACGCGGACGCGGACGCGGACGCCGAGCGCGGAGCGCGGAGCGCAGAGGCGGACGCGCGGAGTCGCGGAGTCGCGGAGGCGGAGGCGGAGGCGGACGCGCGGAGGCGGAGGCGCGGCTGCGGACGCGCGGAGGCGGAGGCGCGGACGCGGACGCGCGCGGATGCGGACGTGGACGCGGACGCACGCGGAGGCGGAAGCGCGGAGGCGGAAGCGCGGAAGCCGACGAACCAAGGTCTTACGCAACGGATACGATACGTCCGCGCATTTTCTACCGGCTGACTACTTTCCACTTCAGTTTTAAGCAAAAATGTCATTATTATCATCTTCGCCAGCCGGGAGAAATTTCTCTCAAGGCTTTTACCGGTTCTCAAGTTTGGATCTCTCAAGAGGTTTCATCGCGGTATCAGGAAGAGCGCGCGTCTATATCTTGTGGCCTTTCTGGCTGATTCAATTGTTAGGGCGCTACCTAGGAAAGCTCAAGATCATTATTCTTCTGCGCTAGCTCAAGATTATTATTTTTCCGACTCATGTTTAGAAACCACCATTGGTATGAAGTCAGAACACATCCCTATTCGGCATTCGGACGCGCAATATCTATAAATTGCGTGTTGTTTACCTCCTTCAAAATATCCAAGAATTCTTCCCATCTCCAACGCCGCGCTACTTCGCGCCGCCAATTAATGATCCGTGTCTCCGAGATCCATACGTGATGCTGTGGGCGCGCGATATTGAGCACTAGCACATTGATCATATTTTGGCTCATTCATTTTCCCAGATTGATCTTCTGTTGGCTCCAACCGCCACGCCTATTCAGTGCACCTCTCTACTCACGAATTCCGCAGAAATCCCCCAACGACCAAAGTTTTCAACTATCAACCCATTTACACAGCACAGGCTTTAGCTGTAGATTCATCCTTGGAGGATTCCCAAGTTGGTCACTGCCAGGTCCAGGTGTGGTCCAAAGTAGGGTCTCTTTGGGGGGGGGGGCGCCCTCCCGCCCCCTAAAAGGGAAAGCCTGCTGCCTGACTGCCTTTCTGACAGACACGTAATGACCAAGCTTCTGAAGGCGGAAGTCCCTGATTGAAGGAGCACCCCCTCAGTTGCGTGCAAAAAAAGACCCCCTCCTCTGGTTAGAGCACACCCTTGAGGGGATGACACTGGACCAGGGGAGCGACCTTGGTGTGGGTCATGCCACGATCCGCAGGTCTCAGCGTGTGCAGGCCACCACAGAGATGATCGACGTCACAGCTACCAGGGAGCAAAGACAAGATGGACGCTCTCAACGCTCGACGTTGCTCGTGAAGAGGTCTCGTTTGGCGTGATTCAGTGCACAAGCAGGTTGACTACCTGTTCCTGCGCAGAATCGATTACCAGCTGTGCACTCTTGTGCACTGGTCGTAGATCCAGTGCCGCTCAAGACAGACGAACGCGGGAGGCAACGTCCCCAGTCGGGGTTGGGACGCTCCGTTGCGTCGCGCCCCCGCACTGCTCCCGCGGCCATGCGTGAACGGAGAAGCTGACCGCGAACGGAAAGAAGGTGATTTTGGGGAGTTTCGAGGGTCCAAGACCAGGATGTCAGAGGGTCCTGGGGGCAGACGAGCGCCCGAAAATCAGAAACAACTCTTTTTGGGACAGAACTCTTCACTTGTGGTGGAAAAGATCTCTCCAAACAATCACTTGTGGATTTGAATGCAAATCAGTAAATCATGAGCACCTGTGTGGACGGTCGTGCAATCTCTTGTAACCTGTTGGTTCTTGGCTTCAGAGGCGTTTGGGGGGATTTCGCCTGAGGTTTTTAGTCCGTGGCACACCTTTCAAAAAAAAGAGCAAGTCACTGGCTGTTTTGGCGTGTTTTGGTGGTGAAGTGACTTGCTTTGGTGGTGGCACACTGCAATGTTTGTTGCGTCCTCTTTGGGGAGCGCACCCACCCGTCCTCGATCGGTTCAAAACCCAGAACAAAAACGCGCGAAGACCGAAGACGAAGAAGACGACGGGAGGGACGCCGCGCGGCCCGCGGAGCCCGCCGCCCTCGCGGCCCGCCCCCCCCCGGCGCGCGGCCGGCGCCGCGCCTCCGCGTTCGCCGCCGCCCGGGGGGTCCGCTGGCCGCGGCGCGGCGCGGGCCTCGCGCCGCCCGCCGCGCGCCGGGCCGGACGTCCGACGTGCGACGTCCGCGCCGTCGTCGAGCGTGTCCCGCTTTTTGCTGTTCGACGCAGGGACACGACGCCAATTCCAGCATCGACTGATGGGTCGAGGCCTTCACGCGGAGGTTTTGGCTGATTTCCCCCAAACCTTCGTATTGCGACCACCCCACCCGTGCCCCGCGTCGGCCGATCCAGAGACAGAGAACCCCGCGACCCCAGGCGACCTCCGAAATGTCCTCCGGCTCCGGCGACGACTCGTGGTCCACCTCCGACCCGGACCTGGAAGACGACGACGAGGAGGGACGGCGCAGAAACGAGATGGCGGCGAAGTGGAGGGAACAGGCGACGCGGCTGACCTCCGACGGGGTCCACGTCTACGTCCTGACGTGCGAGGAGTGGGACCACGGGGCGCACTGCGACGGCGGGGACACGGAGGTGGTCGGCGTGTTCGACTCCAAGGCCGCCGCGGTGGCCGGCGCCACCGCGAAGGACACCACGTACGGGACGTTCGACGAGGCCATCAAGGAGATGTTCGTGGAAGGTGAGTACGTCGACAACCGGGAGGACCCGCCCGACGACGGGGTGCTCCTGGAGCTGGGCGGCGACGGCGTGGGAGAGGGCGATTACATTCGATTCGTGCTGAAGAAGTCGTTCCTGCAAACCCTGCAGGTGCAGGGATCGTCGGGCCAAGACGCGGGCGGAACGGCCAAACGGGCCTCGGAGGAGGGACAGAGTTCGTCCAGTAAGAAAATCAAGAAATGAGAGGGGAAGCATGAACAACAAGAATTGAGTCGCAAAATTATCCTGTGCATTGATTCTCAGTGACTACAAAAAATCGGCTACAGCTCAGAGGCTAGGGAGCAATACATTGCAATAATATTGCAAGTCAAAATTAAAAATAATATTCTTACAGTACACGAACCCAGGGCAATAAATATGCAATATTTGAACCCTCTGCAATTTAAATTGCAATATTTTAACCATTTTTCCTGTCAAGTGAAGCTCAAAAATGCCTCAAAAGGCACAGAAATAGCCCAAGTCCACCCAAATTACGGAAATGTTTGTTAAACCAATTCAAAATTTGGCACATTCTGGCTTTATTTTAAATGCACTTAGTGTTTAAATTACGGTATGACCAAAACGAAACGGTAGTCGAAAGCAGGGGCCGACGCAACAAAAATTGCAATGCGCCAGGGGGCTGCAATATTAATGCAATATCCAATGAGAGTGCAATATTAATTGCAATATTCAATGAGAGTCCAGTTGATAATATTGCAATGTCTTCCAGTATATTTCAATTGCAACATATTGCTCCCTAGCTAAGCCCAGGCGGTCCCGGGGTACGCCCGGATCGACCGCGTCCGGAACTTGGCCGACTTGTCGGCTAGCGACGACTGGTCCTGTTGGCGTTGATGCAATAATTACCGATGAATTAGCGACGGCAGTTACTGATGAATTGGCGGCGACTGGTACCTATTGTTATTAATGTAATAATTACTGATGAATTAATGCAGCCACCTTCGTGAGTTTAGTCGTCTCAATCAAACTGTGATGCTGCTGGGCCAGGCCGCGAGGACCCTGCCGGAGAAGATCCGGAGGGAAACGAAGGACGAACAAAAGGAGCGGCGACGGGCGACGGCGACGAACGACGAAGGCGTGGTGGCGAGTCGATGGTGGGGCCCCGCCGTCACGCGCCCCGGCGACCCCGAGGGCGAGGCGCCGTGCGGCAGTCCGGGCGATGCGTCGAGCGCGGGTCCGAGCAACGAGCCGAGCGCGGCCCGGGAGCTGGCGAGTTCGGGTTTGTCTCCACTCGCGCACTCTCCTCTCATTCTCACTTGAATGTTTGTTCCAGGTTCTATTATTGTGAAAACGTGATCTCCCCGACAAGATGTTTTACTTAAAATACCATGGTATTTTTAAACAATTGCAAGTTGACTATTCAATAACAACCCACGATTGCGGCAGAGGGCGGGGACGCGGGGGCACCAGACACGTCGAAAAGGGTCATCTTTTAGTCATGAGACCGATACTTATGTTCGCCAGGTTGATGATAATCTCAAACAACAATCCGCCTTTTCTTTGTATACTTTGATATTTTTCAAACAGTTATTTCTGTTTCTTGACTGTGTGAGATAAGTGGGGCAAACTTGAGGTCAGATTAGGGCGCAATGGTTCGATTCGTGAGTGGGGGGGGGGCGATTCTTGTGGAACGGTCACTTTTTCGTGGAACAAGTTTCCCCATAGAACTAGTACTAATTCCTACGTATATAATAACGTCCTCTTTCCATACACATCCAACAGCACCATCTCCCTCTCCTGACAACCAGCCGTCTCCGACTCCTTGTGTGCATTCCTTTCAGTGTCGCTCTGTGTTTGTCCCTCGGAATTCTACAACACTTGCCCCTCATCGCTCGTTGAGGGCCTGCAAAAACGTGAAAATCACAAACTTCCGTAAACGACAGAGAAAACTCGGAAATGTGCAGAACCGACAAAAAAATACAAGCTAACACCTAACACATTCCGGATCACATGGCCAACGCCTGGACACAGCAAGTGTTTTCCAATATCGACGGTCGCCCCATCTCGTCATTTTGTGTCCCCCGTCCTCCCCTGTCACTGTACTATCTCGTTACCACACCCAGCAAGTAAGTATAACACAATCCAACATCACCGCTCTCTCCGCCCCATGAGCCTATTCAGTGCACCTCTCTACTCACAAATCCCCAAAAATCCTCCAACGACCACCGTTTTCAACTATCAACCCATCGACACAGCCGAGCACCAATCCGATCACGATTTCATACCCGTGTCCATTTTTTTGTTTCCTGACGAAAAAACTTCCTGTCCCACATGCGCTTGTCACACAAAATCGAAAATTGTGCTTACCTACTTGCATTTCCCTTAGGTACAGCACATTTTTACTTGGCAATGAGGGAAGGGATCAAAAATGCAGGCCTAAGTAAGTCAAGCTGTTGCGTCGTCATCAGCCCCTGGTGGCATGTACTGTAAACCAACAAAGAAATACATTACCATTCTAAAGGGGTACATTGAGAGGGGGGGCGGCATGGTCTATTGCTGAAAAAACTAAGGTACACCCTTGTTTGTTCATTTTGCTCCAGCAGACAGCACCTAGCTTCCTTCTTATAGAGTTTTTCAAACTAAATTCTGTGGTGGTTTGACTAGTTTCCAGTAGACAGCAAACTACCTTGTGGCTCATTTACTTTGATCGGAAAGATAGATATTGGCCATTGGTCCTCCATGAAGTTTTATCTAGTACTCATTCTAGTATATGTACACATAGCATGACTTTATCCAATGACGTTTTGTTATTGAGTTTCTGTCCACTATAACATACATAAAACACACCATATTTTGATACAATATTTTAAGTACCACTCACTTTAAGCACAACATAACGTAATTTTCAATGTTTCCAAGAATATTCAATACAGTTGCTATTAACTATAACATACAGAAACACACAATTCAACTCTTGTTACTTTCATGTTGTTATCATTAACGAAAACTAAACGGCAAACTCATACAAATTAAGCTACTTATCAAGCTTCAACTAAACTCAAAAGTAATCTTTCCCTTTGTTTCCTGAATATCCTTATCGCCAGCCAACTCAAAACTTGTCGAAGAATTTAGAAACTAATCCTATGTATGCTAGGAATCATCGCATCAGGCAATTTTGAAACAATCTGATTTGATTTTACACACAGATGTTGGTCACTTGTCTGACAATTTTTGTAAGAAAAGATTTGATTCAACCAATTCAGTCAAAATTAGTGATAAGTACTAATCTACTTGTTTAAGAATTCAGAAACTAATTGTGTGTTTGGAATGATATCTTTGGGAAATGTTTGAACCAAATAAGTCTGATGTCATTAATTTGATATATTAGGGGTACAAATATGCTCATTTGTGAATTTAGAAACTAATTGTATGTGCAGAATGATGCCAAGAAATAATTGATTTAATATTGAGGGGATAGGAGGTCACTGCAATTTTCATTGAAATATTTGTTGTGGTGTGCATTCGCGACACGGCGCTGAGCAACACTAATTAATGCAAGATTCATTGTGAAATTAATATTGTTACAAGATTTATTGCAACATTTATTGCTGTGTTTGCCACACCGCGCCGGAAACAATTGTTGCAATGATTATTGCAACATTTATTGGACGCAATAATTGATGCAATATTTATTCCAATATTTGTTGCAATATTTATTGCAATATTTATTACAATATTCACTGCAATGTGTATTGAAATATTTATTGCAATATTTATTGGAATATTTAGTGCAATGTTCATTATGGCGTTTGCCGCGCCACAGGCGTGCCGCGATGGTTGCCAGCAACAATTGTTACAGCAACTGCTACGGTGTCTGTACCGGTGGACACGCTGAAAATTTTCACTCGGCTACAGCAGTGTGGGGTCCATGGCTTGGCGGCGGGAGGGAGGTTACAGCACGCGCGGGCGGCGGCGTCAGGAGGAGACTGTGCAGTTCGCACGAGCGTGGATGTGATGACGAGCTCGCCGCGACAACAACAGGGGGCCGCCATAGGCAACGTTGGTGCTGTGACGATATGCCAAGGACTGAAGCGGAGGCTGGTCTGCGACTGCGAGCCCGCCGTGGACAACGATGGCAACGCGCGCTGGGGATCAAATAGCCACGTGACCGACGTTACGGTTTAGAGGCTGAACGCGATGTAGTCCTTTCTGGGTCGTACCTATGCTGGGAGAGTGAGAGAGGGGAGAAGACAGAGGAGCGTTGGCAATAGTCCAGGCGCGCACACGGGTGTTGATGTCGCTAGTGTTAGAAAAGTTGTTGCATTTCCTGAAAAAGAGAGAAGAGCTGCTGCGTACCAATAGCTTAAGTAGGAACTAATACGTAAACTTGTTGCATGTCCAAAAAACTACATCTAGGAATAGTATTGATTTCCGTGCAACCAAGTTAGGTATGGTTCCACACCTGTCCTGCGGACACCCAAACTACAGGAGGGTTCATTTACCAGGCCTACGTACGGTGTCACCCAGCTTACTGCATCCTTGGTACGCCCTCCAGGCAAGCTTCATCTGACTTGCCTCGAGAATCAGTTCGGGGACAGGGTCACCACTTGCCTACAGTGAACAAACACCTCAACATTGGCAATCTACTATCCTAAAGGCACATTAGCAAGCATCCGGGGACAAAAATGTCATCCTACCTGTGATTAGACATTAGTAGGCCCCACCGTTGGCGGGAGCTGCTGCCTTAGACGGAAGCTCTACCGCCGTTTGAAAAACAAAGGCTCGTTTGTGAACCATTGCTTGTTAGCTATACCTCAGTATTGGCCCACATGTTAAAGGGAAGCTTTGTAAAATTTGGCTTATTCACTTACCTCTCTTAATATTAGCATCCTTCATACTTAGGCTAGGACCTAGTTCGAAAATAAAATGATGCGCAGAACAAAAATACTGCGCGGCTTAAGAAAGAATCTTTATATTTTATGCACACTGCAACTGTAGATAACACGCTGTGCTCTGATCGGTAAATCAACCCATTCGCCTCTGTGTGTTCTATGTAGGGTACATCTGAAGAAGAGAGAATCGAAAGGGATTGCATAGTTGCTCATGTTGGAAGGCTAAGTACCTTTGCAGCAATACGCTAAGCTAAAGTATCACCTTGTTAGGTTTGAAACCTTATCACCATCATTGAATAATTGTTATCTCCAAGATTTCACCAACTACCTTTCCAGCAATATAATAAGCCAATGTATCACCGTGATTGTTTGAAACCTTATCACCATCGCTGTTGTTATCTCAAAGATTTGACCACCAAGTCCTACTATGCAATCTACATCAGTCAAAATTTTTACACCTAATGGTTTTGATTTTAAAACCCTTTGCGTAATTTGGAAGGTAGAAATCATGGTGGTGTAAAAAGACGGCCAAAACAAGTAAAATCATTCATTTCAGTTAGATGGTATGTTTAGAGTAAAAGTTTATAATTAGTATCTTACAAATTCGATGCACGCGCTCATTTTGTGCATGACCTCATTAGCACTTAGTGGTGCCGGCCATGTCCTCTCCTCTGCTCCCCCAGATTAGGCAACAGTGCCCACCAGAGCCCAAAACAATGACTACCCCAACGGGGCACGCAGTCATCATCACCACAGCAAAATCCACTATCATGCTGCTCTCTGTGCTGCCATCGTGTAACATGTGACTCCCACTACTGAATACAGTGACTACCGCGAACAGTTCGCGTCCTCTCTCACAAGTGTCAATTGTCATGGCGGTCCGCACCCTATCCCCGTCCACACCCAGCGGTGATGTGGGGCGTCATGGCCGGCGACGGTCGTTGCCGTCAACCCCATCCCCCAACGCCGGCACCGCAGCTCTCCCTGGTACCGATGGCTTGTTGTCTTCGCATCGTGCCTCTGATGCAGGGGCCACCATCTTGCGGCGCGCGCCCCGCGTCCATTGCGATGTCGACCGCCCGCGACCGCCCGCCTTGCCCGACGCGCTTGCCACTGCCCCCCTGGTCCGCGCGCCGCTCGCGCCCCGGTCGGCTGTCTTGCCGCGCACGCGGCTGGAATTGTGCCGATAGAAGGGTGGTTCTGGAAAGGGCGGCGTGCGGCGTTGGCAGTGACTGAGGCACAGGAAGAAGGGCCATATTGACCAGTAGGGTGGATTTTGACGTTGAAACCCCCAATCAGTCATTTGGTCCTGCAAAATAGCGAGTCAGGGGTGAGCTTGGTGGAGCAAATTTTCAGCGAGACATCAAACGAGAACGTGACACTTTGCCCCAAAAATGCTGATAAGAGATAATTCGAACCACCACAATCCACCACACCCCCAAGGGGGGAATTTAAGAATTAGCGTAGAATAATTGTAGTGTAGTTATCCTTAAATGGTAATAAGTGTAGACCTTGAATGATTGCGAAATTGTGAGCTC